>WEKX01000747.1:44751-75567 GCA_013390025.1 Pitta sordida
GGTTCCCTTTTCCCATCCCATCCCTTCCCAGGTTCCCGGCTCCGGGCGGGTTTCGGGGAGAATTCCCGGTTTTTGGGGCTGCCCGTGGGACCGTGTTGGGATTGGGACTCTGATCCCGCAGGGAATGTCCGTGCTGGCAACGACCGGATGGGATTTGGGAGCTAAAAGTCCCACTCCCGGTTGTTACCGTGGCGTGGAGAACACGTCATTTCGGGCAGGAATTGTTTGCCTTGGCCAGTAATTGTGTATTTAATGTAGCAGTTGTGTGTGTGTGTAAAAACCTGTCACTGGAAGAGAAAGGGTTGTTAGTTCAGAAAAGCTGGGGATTGTGGCATTGTGAGGAGGAGCAGGAGGCTCCTTCTCCTTGGAGCCCAGGGATGTTCCTGGGACAGGAGCTGCTCCCAGAAATCAGGGTTTGGGGTTGGCAATTCAGAGAGACCTGGTGGTTTTTCTCAGTGGGCACTAAATTGAGTTAAAGCTTCTTCTGCCTGTTTTAATTGGCAGCTTGGCAAAGTCCCCAAGCACTTCACCGTGTTTATCCCATATCTGACGTGGTGGGTTATTTCTTTCAGCAATTCACAAATTCTTAAAACCGTCTCTCCCAGGTGCTTGGAACTGTCATTAGAACAGGAGAGAATTTTCATGTGCTTTTTCATATGCTTTGTCTGAGCACTGGCTGGGTCCAGATGTCAGAGGCTCAGGTGGTTGGGCTGGCTTTGGGCTGGGAGTGGTGTTGGTTCCTGGCAGGAGCTCACAGCTAAAAATCATTCATTTGCCCGCACCCACCTGGTTTTATCCCCCCATCTTTCTCTTTCAATTGTGCATGGAGGAGTTTTTTCTGCACAGAAGTTGAAATGAGTAAATGATTTGGGGATTTGGGCGTGAGCTGGGCCTTGCAAAGCAGCTCCCAGGACAGTCTCTCTCCACACTTTCTGTGCTGGGGCTCCTCAGCTCCTGGCAGGAGATGCTTTGTGGGGATTCCTGGGTTTCACCCTCAGTTGGGCTGAGGGCTGAGGGCTGAGGGTGATGTCCTGGTTCAGCCTCTGGTGTGGCCAGTGAGCCAGTCCTGATTTCTTGTCTGCTTGGTGTTTGCTGCCAGAGTGACAGCAAAGATCCTGCAACAAAACCTTTTGTTCAGTTATTTGTGCTCTTTTCTCCAGTAAAGCAAGGCCCTGCTGCCAGTGTAACATCCTTCTGGAGGGAGCCAAGCAGTGGCTGAGAAAAGCTGATGTATTTGCAGCTCGATTGGCACCAACCCAAGGCTAAAAATAAAGATTTCCTCACAGTCTCGTTCACCTGAAGCTGAGCGTGCAGAGACACAGCAAATATTTGGTTTCTTTTTTCATCCGTGTTGCTCTTTGTTTTCCAGTAAATATCCCAGAGCCACTCTGCTTTTAGTTAAAAAGGTGTCTTTGTCTCTTATGTTAAACTTTTGAGCTAGTGGATGGATTTAAAAATAATTAGACATTGATGTACCATTGCTGGTTGTGTTGGTGGGGACTGCTCTGTCATTCTGCTGAAGGGAGGAGAGACTGTAAAATTTCTGCTCCTGGTAGGCAGTGAAAAATGATGCAGTCATTGCAATTGCTGACAAGCCAAACCTGAGAGATTTGTAATTTGTAATTTTTTGTTGCTGCTGATGCAGAAATGCTTTGGGGCAGTGCTTCTGCTGGGTGGTCAGGGCCACCTGGACACTGGGGGTACGTGCACAGAGGTGCTGCTTGGACAGGAGCCCTGGGAATCTTGTCACCTCCCTGTCACCACAGGATTGGTTTTGTCATTTCTGAGGTACACATATGCAGAATATACCTTCTGAGCAGTGAAAATACAGCGTGAATAAGTTGCTGAACATCTTGCTGTGGGGGTGTGCGTGAGTGAAGGGGAGCTGGTGTGGATGCTTTAATTGCCTGCTGAGCTGTGGGCTCTCTTTTTCCCTCTGGAACATGAACATTTTTTCCTAAAACAGCTGTATTTCACATAGAAATGTTATTTGTCACAAACCTGCCTCTGTAGACGTATGTTCTTTTCTCTTTCAGTGACTGTGAGCAACCCCGTGGAGAAAGGTGAGTGTGCCCAGTTTGCTCTTGAACACTCAGTGCTGGTGGCAAAGGATTCACAAATGCTGCAGCTGAAATACCCAAAATATTTGCTGTCAGTTTTTTAAATGCACATCCTCCTTCGGTGCTTCCTTCCTGTGATTGCTCCCCCCTGAGCTGCACAACGAGCCTTGTCAGACCTGCTGGAACTGTGGCTGCTCTGGGAAGTGCCTTGTTTAGCCCCGGGGTGAGCAGAGCTTTGATCCCTCCGAGTGTCCCAGGGAGGCTGAGCCTGTCCGTGCACACCCACACACCTCTCCTCCCTTTTTCTTTCACACTTTCAGGGCTCATTTTACGAGCCAAATAGAAAAGACTTTGTCTGATTTGTGGCCCACCTGTTCTTTTCACTGTTTTATTTGCTCTCTCAGTGAATTCAGTGATATTCTGACTGGGTTTTGCAGGCAGGCACAGATCCTGGTGCCCACTGACAAGATGTGGAATGATAGCATGGGAGGATCACTCCATGGTGTGTTGTTGGGGGCCGTGGGGATGTTCTAGAATTAAGGAGTGAGTGGCCATTTTAGTTTTCCTCTCCCCAGAGGTGCTTTGGGCTAATCCAGGTGGTCTCTTACCTTTAGGAAGGACACAAGTAGGTGTAGTCGTTTTCAAAGTGGCAGCTTGTTCCAACATCAGCTGACATTTAAAGCTGCCACATCAAGGGAATTCTCTTTCCACCACAGAACAGTCCTAACAATTGAAATTGCCACAGAGAAACCATAGAAAGCAGGATATTGATGGTTATGCCACAGAAGACAGTGAGGAGTTGCCTAATCCAGTAGTGCAGCTCCAGGTCAGCTCCTCTCACCTGCTGGATCAACAAAATTCAACCTCTTGCACAATTTATCTCCTTACACATTAATTAACAAATGGCTGAGCTCCAGCTGCAGGTGGTGTGAGGATAACATCTCACACTTGGAGCACAAAAAGGACTTATTTGGTTCACAGCTCCTTCACACGGCCCATCACATCCTTGTGAGGTGTGTCCCGTCCTTTGCCATCTGATTAAAACCTCTCAGTGATCCACTGGGCCTTTTGCACCAATTTTTTACACAGGAAAGGAAGTGTTTTCACACAATTAGGAAGGATTTTAGGCTTCTCTTTCCACTTGTAGTATTCCCTTTAATCTTAGTTTCTAAAATTTGAAGCTTAAATGAAATGAGGGGAATGAGGTTGTTACTGCCATTAAATGTGTTGGAACTGATAATGTCTGAGTGAGCTGAATATAAAATAACATCCAGTCTGTGTAGCCCTTTGGCTCCCTGGTCATGGAATGCTTGTGCCCCAAGGCTCTGGAATAAAGTTGGCACATTGAAATCAGTCAGCTCTGACACGAGCTGGTTTCCTGTGATAAAGTGTCTGGTGGTGGTGACAGTTCTTCAGTAATCACAATAACTGCTTTGCTCCATTTGAGGGAAGTTTTCCTCGTTTATTTTATTGTATCCACTGGGGCAAACATAAAAGGTGTTTAGTAAGAGATTTGGGTTTTTCTGGTGCTGTAAAGCCCATGTCAGGAATCATTCCCAGGGATTGTCACCTGCCCTGGGGGTGAAGTCTCCTGGGGTGGGGTGGGGAAGGGGAGGTTTGTGAGATCCATCCCCTGGAATGTGAGGCTGGGCTGGGGCACTGGGGAGTTATGCCCTCCAGGAATGAAATTTTGCTCATGAAGTCATTGCTCTGTTTCTGTTTTTTCCCTTTTTTTGTTTGCTTTTAGTGGCCTATCTTGTGATATTCCACATTCTCTTTGTGCTCTTCGTGTGGACATACTGGAAGTCCGTTTTCACTCTCCCAATGCAGCCAGACAAAAAGGTAAGAGCCATTTCAGAATGAAAGAAAGCAGGGACACCAGAGAGAACTCAGAAATCCTTCAGTCTGTTTGACCTGGACAGGACAGTCAGACCCAGAGATGTGTTTTAATGCTTTTTCTGCCAAACAGATTTCTCTGCATTTTGTTTTTCCTCTGTATGAAACCCTAACACAGCCCTGTGTTTGAGGATGATGTTTGTGTTGCACTCCAAGTATCCATGGCCTTACTCTGAGCCTCATTACAAGAGTATAAATTCATAAATAACAGCTAATCCCAGTTTCAGAAATACAAAGCAATGGCCAGAGACAGGTTCTTGCTCACCAGGGGAGGGATGTTATTGATGAGAAATTGTCATCTAAGGCAGCACAGGAGCGATTCTAGTGAGTTTTATGATCCTTAATTTCAGTTTTGCACTTGTTATTGATGTGTCACACAGACTCTGGCTGTCCAGCTCTCACTGTCTCTCATTTTCACCTGAGATTAATCCCCTGTGGGGCAGTGGGAAGGGAAAACGTTCCTAGTCCTGGCTGTGTGTGCCCTGGGTAACTGGTGCCGTGGTTGTGCTCCCAGTTCCACCTGTCCTACAGTGACCAGGAGCGCCTGGAAAACGAGGAGAGGCCGGAGGTGCAGAGGCAGATCCTGGGGGAACTCGCCAGGAAGCTGCCAGTGTACACGAGGACAGGGAATGGAGGTGAGCCCCTAACCCCAAACTAACCTTTCAGTGTGCCAGGACACGATTCCTAATGCCACTGCAGCATCCAGTAGCTCCTGGGGGAATGGTTTTCATGCCTTTTCTCTCAGGTTTTGTCTTTGGGAAAGCAAAAAAGCCTTGAACCCTTCCATTGCCACGAAATACCAGATGCTGCCTTTGAGAAAAATGTGTTACCCTTTGGATTTACAATTCACTTGTGTTCTCTGTGTTTAGTAAGAGCAATAGAATGACAAAATCTGTCATCATTTTTACCTAAAGTGGAGTCTGGCTTAGAGATGTGGGAGGTAATTCTGTGACCAGATTTCTGGGCTGTGTTCAGTGGTTTGATGCCTTCTGCACTCCCTTCACAGAGCAAAGAAATCCATGGTCACATTGGCGGCTCTGCCCTGCTCGTTTCTGTCAGGCAGGCCACAGAATTCTGATTTGAAGAACTGCAGTAAATAGAGGATTATCAAAATGGAGTGCATGTATGGTCTGAGTCAATGTGGAAGCCAGAAGGAAGGGAAGTGTGGCAGTTTTGGTTTATCAAATTTAAGGTGGCTTGAGTATGGTTTAGAGGAGATATTAGGGACATGTGAGGGTGGGGAGGCCCTGGCACAGGGTGCCCAGAGAAGCTGTGGCTGCCCCTGGATCCCTGGGAGTGTCCAAGGCCAGGTTGGAGCAGCCTGGGACAGTGGGAGGTGTCCCTGCCCATGGCAGGGGGTGGAATGGGATGAGATTTAAAGCCCTTCCAACCCAAACCATTGTGTCCTTCTATGATTTCAGGGAGGATTTTTCCCCCTGTCTGCAAGTCTCCAGCAAGATTATAAGCATTGCTTCTCTGATTGTGCCCTGGCAGCAAACACACTCCTGTGTCCCCACCTCTCACAGAGGACACCAGGGTTCCATTCCCTCCAGGGAGGCAGTGGTGCTGTTTGTTAGCTGGACTTGATCCTTGTGGGTCCCTTCCAGCTCAGAATATGCTGTGATTCTGTGAAATAAAAAAAAACCCAAAAACCCACAACAACACCCTTTTTTTTGCATGATCTGGTGCTAATCTGTGTTTCCTTGCAGGTATCCGGTTCTGTGACAGGTGCCAGCTGATCAAACCTGACCGCTGTCACCACTGCTCTGTCTGTGCCATGTGAGTGCTCTCAGTCCCCACCAGCTTCTGGCCATGGGCTGCTCCTCCACGGCGCTTTTTGCTCCTCAAGGCACCCAAGGCCTCTAGTGCACAAATCATCTTCCTGCTCTTTGTCTAGACCAGAACAAAAGACATTTGCTGGTCATGAGAAAGAGTTCCATCTTAATGCCTAAAAAAAAATCATTTTGAGTTTCTGTCGTGTAGAAATCTCGCAGAACCTGGGGGTTTTGCTCTTGATCTGCAGTTGGTAATTAAGTGCCAATTAAAAATCTTCCAACCTTCTTTTTTGTCCTTTCCCAGGTGTGTGCTAAAAATGGATCATCACTGCCCGTGGTATGTCCTGGTTTGTGGCTTTCTGAAATGAAAGGCTCTTTACATATATTTCTGCCACATGTCTGTGTGCCTCTCTCATCTTAGACCATCCATCTCTTGATCTTGGGAAATTTATAAAGTAACTGAACTTTGATATTGCCTGAAATGTTTGATATTTCGAAAGATCACTAATATTTGTGGGGGGAAAACCTGTGATAATGATAAAATTTAAACCCCATCTACTGATTCACTCGTTGACCATTCCAATTTGAAAGGGATTTAATCTCAGCCTTAATGTTGGGGTCTGTCCTTGTTTCAGCTGCACTTGGGGGGGCTTTCAACAGGAACATTTGCCTGTGGATTCTTTCTGAACTGGTGCCTGGTCAGAGACAGTCAGTGCAGAAACTGCAGGGATGAATTGAGCTTTGTCCTTTTGGAGAATTGCTGACACTCAAGTTATTAAATTCCTCCTTTTTTAGCAAAAGGAAGATTTCATAAATCAGAAGCCACACAAACATTTCCCCCCCTGAACCCCCTGGTTCTCCTGACCCTGGAGAGGATTTTCCAAACCTGAGCTCTGAGACAANCCCTCAACGTGGTGGTGCTGATTGTGTAACAACCTTGTGCTGCACAAATCCTGATTTCAACTTTGCTTTTGTCCTCTAGGGTGAATAACTGCATTGGATTTTCTAACTACAAATTCTTTCTGCTGTTCTTAGCCTATTCTTTGTTGTATTGCTTGTATATTGCTGCAACAGTCTTCAAGTATTTCATTAAGTATTGGACAGTAAGTTGTGAAATCTGGTTCCTTTTTCATCCCCTGTGAGTCTCGTGGGGTTTAGTCGCTCTTGTTGCTTTGCTGCCCTCAGTCAGTCAGGAGCTGCATTTCTCCCCTCAGGTGTTTTCCTGGGCCCTTTTTGAGTCCAAAGCTCCCAATCTATGTCCAAAATGCACAAATCAAGTAGACTTCAGGAGCTCCACACTGTAGACTGGCTTATGGGGTAGAGGTTGGACCCTTCTCTGGTTCTTCTGTTTGCCTGTGTGTCTCTGAGAGTGTTTGGAATTGATGTGTGACATCCTGGCATTGATCTGTACATAGTTACTGAGGAGAGAAAAAACAAAGTCAATACCCCTTGTTGATTTTCTAATCCCCAAAGGACTCTTTCTCAGTTTAAAAAAGGACTGAATTCAGTGTTTTCAGTAAAAAGTAGCCTTTTTATTCAGTTCTCAATGCTCACTCGTGGTCAGTCAATGACAGGGACAGTGACCTTGGCCTCTAATTGATGTCCCCTCTGCTGCTGGCTCTGTGTTTAAGTCCCTCAACCTCTCCTTCTTCTCTCTAAGAACAAAGAATCTCCAGCTTTAATTTGTTACCATCACTTGTTCTCTGTTGCTTTCCTTTCCAGGGTGAGCTGACCAATGGACGCTCCAAATTTCACATCCTGTTCCTGCTCTTTGTGGCCATCATGTTCTTTGTGAGCCTCATGTTTCTCTTTGGGTACCACTGCTGGCTGGTGAGCAGGAACAGGTCCACCTTAGGTAAGGCCCTTGTGTCCTTCTTCTTTTGGTGAGACACACCAAAGGTGCTGTAAGAACTGAAAAAAAGAACATAAAAAAGGCATTTGTCCTATTTCTGTGCATTTCTGCTGCCTTAGGAGGGGAGGAGGATTGTCCACTTCTGGAATTTGCATTGAGGACAACCTACTTAATTCTGCAGATTTTTTTTTACTTAGAAATTTTTACGCCCTGAATTTCATCAATCTCACAGAAAGGACTTTGAACTCTCATTCCCTGCATCAAACAAACCATTTGTGGGTTGGTTTGACTGTTCCATAGGGTTCAGGTGCACAACCCAACTCCTGCCTTCAGCTGGAAAGTCTTTACAGGCTTTGCAAGATGAAAAAACCTCCCAGTGCTCTATTTATGTAGTCTGTTAAATGATTTTCATTTTTCTCACTGAAATTACATCTGTGTGCAGAGGCTTTCTCAGCTCCAGTGTTCCAGAATGGCCCAGATAAAAATGGCTTCAACCTTGGCTTTGTAAGGAACCTTCAGCAAGTGTTTGGAGAGAAAAAAAAGCTCTGGTTGCTGCCTATTGCCACCAGGTGAGTGATGATCCAGCCAAAAGCTGCTGCAATGACAACTTCTCCCATTTTGTGAGGAGGTTTAGGGCACAGCAAAGTGGAGTTTGTGTCTTTCAGGAGCTTCTGAGTCAGACTGGGGCCGTTTTCTCTTCAAACACAGATTTGTGGGATTCCTGCTCTGGGGGATCTGTGGGATCAATTGATAGAACTCACACCCCTGGTGTTAATTGCTCCTGTTTCAGGAATGTTTTCCTTTTGCCCACAAGTTAATTTGCTTTTTAGTTCTGTTTTTCTGTATCCAAATTACTTGATCAAATGAACACCTTAAAACTCTGCTAGAAATGACTCAGTTACAGGCTGTAGATGTGAACTTCTGTTCTCTCGAAGGGGCTGAGGGGCAAAACCACCCTCTGGTAAAGCGTGGCAGGTGAGCTGCCTGCACAACCAACAGGGGGATTTAAAGCTTTGAGAGAACTGAAGTGGGGAATGCAGGCAGCAGGAGGCTCTGTTTGCAGCTCAGGGGTGTAGTCTCTCTCTGTGCTCTCCCCTCAGCCAGGGGGACGGACATTTCTTCCCAAGGAGGGCGGCCTGCGAAGCTCGGGACCCTCTGCTGGCCAACGAGGAGCACTGGGAGGAGGATGGAATGGATGAAGAGCCTCAGGGTACGGTGACACCACGGGGAGCTCCTCGTGCCTTCACCTGAGAGATGAGTTTTGCTGGGTTTTATCAATGAAAATGGTGTTGGTTGTGTCCCTGGGCAGCTCTGACTTGACTGATGAGCACAGACTGAGAACAAGCCCTACTTTGGGGACAACTTTTGTGTTTTTCCACTTGCAAGTGAATGAGCTGAGAGGGTGTTACAGGGAGCAACTGGAACTGCCACAATCTGAGTGTGTTTCCCTGCAAATGTTGCTGCATGCTCTGGGATTGTTTGGGACAAGAAGAAAAGAGAAAATTTGTTACAAGTGCCTTTACCCCCTGAGAACGTGTGGAAATGGGCCTGCAAACCCCTGAGGGCAGGTTTTACACTTTATGCAGCTTTATTTCAAGAGTGCAGGAGTTCATGTGCTGCTTGGTTTGATGTGCTGATCTCCAGCAAAGCAGAAGGTGCTGGGAGCAGCTGGAGGTGTTTGCGCAGTAGGTTTGATCAATGTCTGAATTCAAAGGTCCCTTTTGTGCTGGGCACATCCAGTTTGTATGTACATCTCTGATGGGGTTTAGTGGACCCAAAATCAGTTTAATGATTTTACAGTTCTATATTTGAACTTGATCTTCTCCCCCCCTTGGCTCTTCACCTCCAAGCTTTGGTGTTTGGAGAGTGCAGTGTGTCCTGGGCTGTCAGGATTCAGAGGCCCCAGTCACCACATTTGAGGGGTCAGAAATCCTGGCAGCCGGTTCTTTTAAGATAATTCCACTCTGGTTTTCCCTCTGAGGAGCAGTGAAAGAGTGAATTAATTCTCAGGTTAATTACAATCAGTGGTTTGAACATCAGGGAGGTGATTTCCATGGCTGTGCTGTTTGTTGCCCCCGAGGAGTTTTCAGGAAGTTGCTGGTGCTGTTCCTGGTTGTCCATTTTGGTCCCATGGGCAGGAGGTGTTTGGCACCTGGTGATGAGGATTCAGCCCTGACAAAGGGGTGACAGAAGCTGTTCCTGTTGTGCCCTGAGCTCTCTGGGGTCTCACCTGCAGCTCTGCTCAGGTTATTCCATTGCCACATAAACACCCTTCACCTGCTGCTGGGACAATCCGCTCCCCAGGTTCTGTCCACAGCACTGAAGGGCTCATTCCAGCTCTTTCTCACATTTAATTAGTTCATATTTGTGTGTTAGAAACGCTCTTCCTACTTTGTCCTCTCCATGTTGGCAGTGACAAGGTAACACACATTGGATCTAAAAATAACAAAATAACAAAATTTGCTTCAATAGTAACAGACTGTGGCACCTCTGTGTGTGTTTTTTATGCTGCTCAAAACAACTCCTTCAGGAATGAGTCAGAACTTCTTCCAACTTTGACAAAGTGTAAATTCTCTGAATAAATAATTAATTCTTGCATGTGAAAACTTTCGACAGTGAGATGATTTTTAGGCAGAGGAGACCCCAGAACATGATCTGGATCTTACATGAAGTCCCACAGTTCATAGTGCTTATAAAATATCTGACATTTACAGGCAGTGGAATTAGATGTTCCAACTGAGATATTCAGATTCCCTCTCACACAATACAATAAACCAGGAGAATTGTTTCATCAGAAAGGCCTGAAATGTTGCATTAAAACACCAAGATCTTTGTTTGTCTGTGTGGTTTTAAAGCTTGTGACATGGATGTGAAATAAATAAAGCCAAGAATAATCTCAGGTTGAAACCAGCTGTTCAGTTGTCTCTGACAAGTGGTTGTCTGGTTTCATTTGAAGGGATTTTTAAAAAGCCACTCCCACACTTTGGGAAAGCCAGATTTGCCTCCCTCTGACTGCTTTGTTTCTCCTTGTCCAGGTTCTGGTGAGGCCTCATCCCTGGCCATGGAAAGGGAGACATAGCAGAGGGAAAAGCAGCCTGGAGAGCTGGGCCCACAGGTCAGTGTTTGCTCCTCTGTCCCCTCCAGCCCAGCCCTGCAGGGAATGGGCACCTGGGCACGGGGGGGGTTGCACCAGGATTTCTCCAGCTGGCCCAGAAATCCCTGGTCCAAGGGAGCCCAGTGGCTCTCAGGGCTGGGTGTTGGCACAGGTGACATCAGAGCCACCAGCACAAACCCTCTGGAAAAGGTGGCAGGACAGACTCTTTGCCCTGAGCTGTACAGTTCCAGGATGGGAAGTTTGTGCAGGATTCATGGAGGGTGCAGATGGACTCTCAGACTAAAGCTGAGAGCAGCCAAGTCGCAGTTGGGAATAAATGGAAGTGACTTGGAATGTCACATCAACTGCCACTCCCTGATCTGCTGCCCCCTCCCTGGAGACCTTGTGGGTACAAGAGGTGACAGAGCCTGGGAAGGTGCTGCTACCAGAACATTCTCTGGAGTGGGAACGTGTCCTGGCTGAGAGCAGGACATGAAATGCTCTTCCAGAGGACAAACTGAGATCCAAGGGCCCTGCAGGAGGTGGGACAGGCTGATGGAATTTCGCCCCTGTTTTCCATGGGTTTCAGTAACTATTGTGTGGCAGAGCCCTGCCCAGGGCCCCTCCAGGCCTCTCTCCTGGCATGTTGGAGATGCCAGTCCATTTTCTGCCACTAAAACCCCAAAGTGTCTTTTCTGCCAGCAGTGAGGGCTCAATTCTGCCTTTCTGCTGGGGGAGGGAAACCCAACATTTTCCATGTTGTTCTTCATGGCTTAAAACACCCAAGGCAGCCATTGATGGCACATTTTTCTTGCTTTAAATTCCAGCTTCCCTCTCAGGAGCCAACATCCCTTCTCTTGGCATGGACTTCAGTTCTGAGGGGCAGAAAACAGATGAGAAAACCTCAGGAAGTATCATCTGACTGGGCTTTGCATTCAAGGGTGCTCCTCCAGAAATCCTGCTGTCCAGACGTCCCAAGGCTTTCTGAATTTCAGTTACAGAGTTAACAGAACAGTTTTATAGGGTGATTCTGGCCAATCTTCCTTGGCCTGCTCTCTTTATTTTATAAATACTATATATTTTTTATTCCAAAAAAAGGTAAAAATGTTGATGTGAGTGCATATCCAAAGGCCTTTTGATTTTGCAAACATCAGGGACTCAAGTTCTTGAAATCCTTCCAAGCCATAATATTCTTGGGGATGGGTATTTATTCTGAGACTGATTCTCCAGCCTTCTCTGACAAGTGGCATTTTCTGCTGTGTTCAAAGTCCTGGGTCAGTCCAGCTCAGTGCAACACAGACCCAGCTGAATGTGGCACTAAATTGGGAGTTGGATGTGAGGCTGCTGAAAAAATGCTGAATGTGCACATAGATTTGTGCAGCTGGGAATGAAAATAAAGTGTTCACATTGCCAGGATCAAGGTTCAAGAATATTGTGGCCATAGATATTTTAAAACACTTTTAGGAGGGTGTTACTGTCTTAGAGTTTGGTTCTAGTGCTCTGTGCCCAGCCCCACTAGCAGGTGACTCCAGACAGGGACTGCAGACAGGCCTGAATTCCTGGGGCTAAAATGGATTGGTGTTTGATGGAAATTGTGGGTTTGTGGAGTCAGAAAGGAAGGTGTGAGCGTGAACCAGAGCTGGGAACGTGCCCTGGGGTTGGGGTTTGACTCCCCAGGGGTGGTTGAGTTCCAGAATTCTGCAGTCAATTGACACACTGGATTTGTCAGTGCACTGACTGGTGGATTCAGGGATTTCTGCACTAAGAGGTGGTTGGATTCCTTTACATTCCCCTCCCTTTGCAGTCACAGGGATGTACCCCTGGTTTGTGCTGGGGGTGGCACTGACACTGCGGCTGGATTGCACAGGCATTTTTCTAGCCCTGAGTTTTTTTATCTGCATGATTCAGCCCTGGCAGCCCCATCACTCCTGCCTGAAGTAGGTGCATGCTGGAAGTGTTGTTGTACTGCCTTGGAGATCATTTAGTACATTTTCTCTCCCGGTTTTGTGTTTGTTTATTAGCCCATTTGTGTTGACAGTGACACCAGAGGCAGTTGTGCGTGTCAGAACGATCTGAGCAGTGAGTTTGGTGACAAGGGCTTTGCCTACGTTTTAAATCCTTCTTTCCTCTGTTTGCTCTGCTGCTGCCAGCAGTGGGATGTGTCTGTGAGACTTTGTGCCCTCCCAAGAGAGCAATCCGTGCCCTGGGGCAGCCCCTGCAGGCCGTGACCCCTCTGCAGTTCCTGCTGGATTCCCTTGGGAGGGGTCGGGGTGGGTTTGGGGGCCCTCAGAGTGGTCCTGAGCACTGGGAGTGTTGCAGCCCCATCTGTGAGGTGCTCCCATCCCCAAATGGCTGCTGAGTGCTGGGAGCTTTTCCTGCCAATCCAAACCTGCCCTTCTCGTGTCGAATCAATCACCTCAGTCCTGGTCAAATATTCTCTGGAGGGGGTCTGGAGGAGGATGGCAGCTAAACCCAGGAGATGTGCAGGAATTCAGCACCCACAGAGGTGCTATTTGTGCCTTTAAAAGCTTGAAACTCCTTGTCTGTAAAACCAGGAAGACGATCTGGTGACTTTGTGTTTTATTCTGTCAGCTGAAGTGTGTTTTTGCAGAGCTGTGGGGGTTTCCAGGAGGTTTCTGGGCAGGTTCTTTTGTCCTTGCTGGGTTTGGTTCTGGTTCCAGCTGTGTCATTCTTTGAGCTCTGCTCCTGCTATGGAAAATCAGGCTTGTCTTCTGATAATTATTAAACCAGACATCTTTAAGAGGCAGCTACTCAGCTCAGATTTAGAGACCATTTTAAAAGTTTCCAAGTAGCTTTTATTCAGTCACCAGTTCTTTCCTTTCCTTCAAAGCAGCTCAGCCTCCCGTGGTTGTAACAATCTCTTGTCCAAGTAGAAGAAATACATATTTTAATGACTTCAGAACCACTTCCCATCAATATCCACATGGCAGATGTTGGAAAGCTTCATAAAATGTGAAAGAAACACAAAAGTTGTGTAAAAATGAGGCAGAGCAAGATGGGGGAAGCTGAGTCTGAGTGACTGAACAAGCTCCATTTTATTCCTTTCTCTTCATTTAGGTGTTACCCTTGTATTACCCTGGCATTTGTCCTGCTCCTGCTGGGTAAATCCCTGGAAAACAGAAGTTCCTCAGGCTGCTCTGGTCACTGCTGCAGCTGAGAGAGAAGGTGCTCAGAGAGGTCAGGGATCAGCCCCGGCACGGGCAGGAGCTTTAACCTGCCAATGGCTCTTTAAGGCTCTGTAATGGCTCTTTGAGGGATGCGCCCACTGCAGCCCCTCCTTGGTTTTGTTTTCCCTTCCCTAATCCTCATCTCGAGCCTCTCCACCATCACCAAACCTCTCCCTCACCTCCATCCCACCAATCCCACCGGCACGGACGGCGCTGCAGCCCCCGGAGCTGGGAGCCCTCCCAGGTCACCCTGTGTGTTTGTCACCCCGGTGAACACCCACTTGAGGTGTGCTTGGAGCCCTCCGTGTGCCCCGCAGCCGCCTGTGCTCCCCTGGGATTTGCTGTCTTTGGGCAGGTGCTGTAAATCCAATTTCACCCAGAGGATGTGGGGAACTGCTCAGGTTGGAATCTCAGTGATGTGTGACTGAGGTTGAACTGAGCCTGGAGCACTTGAAGCAGGATGGCAGCTGCCAACCCTCTCCAGGGGGCTGTTCTCTCCAGCCTGGCATCACAGAGATTGGAGCAGACAAGAAGTGGGTTTCAGCTCAGAGCCACAAACAGCTTCTGTCCTTGGGGCATCTCATGGTGCCGGCAGAGCTGGAGGTGTTTTAGCAGGAGGATTTGCTGCCTGGGCAGGGTCTGACAGGGCCTTGGGCAGCCCCGGTGCCACCTCCTGCCAGGGCTGTGCCAGGGAGGCCACGGAGGCTGGAGCAGGAGCAGCAGTTGGTGGTGGCTGTGCCAGCAGTGCCCAGGCAGTGAGAGCTGTGGTGACACCCTGAGTGACAGCCAGCGTGGCAGTGCCACAGACACATGGCCCTGTATCCCTGAGCCCAGGGACAGCACCTGCCCCCTGCCCTGGGCTCCTGTGGTTTGGATTCCAGCGTTTTACAGATGCATTTCACATCCTTCCCAAGGCTGAGCTTTCTCAGCTCTCAGCACCTTTTCCAAGTGATGGAAAGGAAGTGAAAGCAGTGAAGGCTCTGGCTGGATTGTGCTGCCCCTGCCTCACCCCTCTGCTCCTGGATTCTTGGTCCAGAATGACTGACCTCTCACGGCCACCTCCTCATCTTCCCCCCCCTTGCCTCCCATTTACATTCAGGCACATTGTACTCAAAAAACAATAGAGGAACCATCACACTGATGTTTGGGTAGAGCTGTGGTCAGTCGTGTCCTGCCCAGGAGCCAGGCCTTGGGCAGCCCTCCCTGCTCTGTTCGGCTCTGCCTGACTTGGAACAGCAGAATTTTGGAGCAGGATAATGTTGTTTTCCTTTAACTGTGTGTTTTAGGAGGCTGTACCCAGTGCCTGTGGTGCTTCCCTGGCAAGAACCAGGAAGCCTCTAATCCCACTATGCAATGGATGTTCAGTTCCTGGGACAGATGGGAATGGGGTTCAGCAGAACCCACACACCTGGAGCGCTGGAATTCCGTGTGATGGTGTGGACTGAGAGCACAACTCGATGCACAAAGTCTGTAAAATAATATGAATGTAAAATGTCCAGGGGAAAAAATAAGAACTGATTTCCTGGTGTTCCCCTGAATTGTGAGAACGATGTGCTGAGCTCTGTGCAGGGCCCTGCCTCCCCTGCAGAGCAGAGTTCCTGTGTGCAGGGGCTCACCCACGGGAGGGGTTCATTAGCAGGGGAAGGAGGCACTGCTCATCTTGTTTATTAAGTCAGAATTAATTAACTCAGAAGAGTCACCTTTTAGTTTCTGTGATTCTTGTGATAAAAATTGTTGAAATTGATTGATGGGACTTGAAAATACCTCAGTTTTATTGATAGTTTTCCAAGTCTATCAGCTTCTGCTTCGTTAGGGAACACTTACAAAGCTCAGCTCGTTGTGGAGGGATCAATTAAAGCATTTGCATGGTCGAGTGGGTGTGTTCATTGCCAGCGATGGGCAGGGGGCACTGCCCTGGGCTCAGTTCCTGCCCTGGGCTCAGTTCCTGCCCCCCTCAGCCCGGCTGAGCTCACACCGGCTTTACTCTTGTCCTTTTCCCACCTCCCCTTCAGTCTTCCCCCTTCCTCCCGAGCACAGTTACAGCATTTCCAGCTTCCAGCTGCTTGTGCTGGTTTTTTGGACCTGTGAAGGTGAGTAGGTGTCACTTTCTGCAGTTGTGCCACATGTTTTATTTGTAATTAATCTGTTTGTCAAGTATTGGTTTGTGATTCTCATCACCAGGCCCAGCTGGCTTTGCTTAGAGCAGCAGATCCCAGCCCCTGCATTTTCTCTTGCCTAAAATCCACATTTCTTCGTTCTCTCCCCTCAGTTTGGGATGTAAACCTTGTGAAATAAATGTGAGTTTACATTTCAAACACAAGCCTGTAAGTTGGCCATGCCTGCATGCTCCTAACAATGTGATTTTTTTTTCTGTATAAAGTTTTAAGATTTCCAGCAGCATTTGTAAAGGTTTAGTGGGTAACAACCACCGTTAAAATAAAGGTGTATGTTAAGGAAGGGAGGGGAAAAAACCAAACCAACCCAACCAAAAGGGCAAAGGGAAACCCCCCCTGGAATCCCCAGGATGTGAGGAAGGGCCAGGCTGGCACAGAGGTTGTTCTGCTGTTCTGAGCTCCGTGTGTGGTGATTTTCCTCTGGAATTAATGACTGTGGAGTGGCTTCCTGCTGTTCTCACTGCCCATGGAGCAGGAGCTACTCCAGAGAATCCAAATCCACTGTTGGAGCAGGAACTTGCACCAGCTCCCCTTTCACTTGGGAACATAGGGAATAGAAAGGATTATCTTATAAACCATAATGTATCTGATCAGATGGCTGATTGGCGCCTGAAAATGATGTTTCATTGTGCAAATGGGACCCTCAGATATCAAACTTGCTCTAAATCTCGGGACCAGACACTGCAGCCCGTTCTGAGTGTTCCATGGGAGCAATTTTCACTTTGGTGGGGTTTCCCTGGCTGGAGTTTTTCCCTGGCAGGAAAACGGGGCTGTTCAGGAGCTGCTGGGCCAGAGGGAACCATCCATGTGGGCACCATCCTCCTCCCTGTGGGTCAGGGCTCCTCCCCTGTGACCCCTGGGCAGGATCTGTGCCAGCAGAACCAGCACAATTCCATTGGTTTGGTTTGTTAGTCCATCCAGGAAAGCAGGATGGTAGTGGGGGCTGTTCCAGCAGCTCCACTCTGGGCAGCCCAGGATGTGCTTTAACACACATTCCTCACCCTGAATTTGGTAGGAAGGGACTGTTTTCCAGTGAGTGTCACCGAGGGGCTGCTGCCCACCCTTGGAGGGTTGAGTTCAGTGCTGCTGCTGACATGGAGACTTTTTATCAAATGGGTTTTTACAAAAGCTCTGGGTACTTGGTTTTTTACTGTGGGACAAACATTCTGACTCTGCTGATGCTCTGTGGGGTTTCACTGGCATTTTCCAAGTGTTTGTACAGTTTCTACAGCTGAATATCCTGGATGTTTTGCTTTGCTGGTTTTTATGGTTTATACTGTACTGCAGGCAAGGACTGCATTAAAACCATCTTTGGCTAATTTACTCTTCTTGGGAGTGGTTATTTCCTGTGCTCAGGCCAAACATCCCCTCTCTGGAAGCTTTGTACAACTTTAAATAATTGGAATTGCCACTTGGAGCAGGGAAGGTTCTTTACTGGTGCGGGCAGCCAGGCCTTGGCACTCCCCTCACCTGCCCAGAGGTACAGGGGACACAACTCCCTAATCCTGCACCTTTTAGAATATGGATAGATTATAAAAATAACAATGTATTTATTGTATTTATAGATAAGTTTTCCCAAAGTAAGGCACTGCCTGAAATGCTGGACATGGTGTACTTGGTGCCAGAGGATTTAAAGGCAAGGAAAGCAGGAGTTTGGCCCAGGCTGATGTTTGATGTGGCCCATACAGTGAGTGCAGTGAGGGTTTGGACAGGCTGCTGAGCCCTAAAGGTGTGTTTGTCTCCTGGCTTTAAGCCCTGGGGCCCTGTGAACGGAACTAGAAATGGAATTCCAGCTTCTTGCTGCACTTTTCCTCTTGTTCAAAAGAATTGGTAAGACCAGTTAAGTCACAGGTTTTGACTCTTAGAACTCCTGAGTGCTGTGGGTGTAGCATTTCCACGGGCAGTGCTGCTCCCATTCCCACCCAGCTTTCCAGGGCTCTTGTGCTGCAATAGGAAACTTCGTTATTCAGGCCCATTGAACAAGACAAGTGGGGAGGGTTTAGTGTTGGAAAATAATGTACACACAGCAACATTCCAAGAGTTGTGTCTTTGCCTCTCAGCCACAGGCAAAGACCAAAACTTGCCTGTGGCTGCTGGGGAGGACCCTGAGGGCCAAGGGCACCCCCAGCTCTGGAGTGGCTGCACCAGTGACCTTAGAAACGAAGGAGGCTCTGTGGGGATGGAGTGGGTTTATTTGCTCTTGCAGGCAGCCACAGACAGGAGAGAGAAGAATAAATAAGTTAAAGCAGAGTTTGTACCACCCCAACATGGAGCTGCTTGGCCATGTCACCAGAGTGCTTTGTACCTGATTCCTGTTCAGGCCACCACTGACCTCAGTCAAGTATTGCCCCCTTTGGCCTAAAAGGTTTTTAAACTCGACAGTAATAAAACGTAGAAAAAAACCTCTTGTAATGTCACAGAGTCACATCCAGTTGTGCTGAGATTGTCAGTCTGTTCCAAAATACTTCTGTCCAAAGTGTGTTGGTGCAACAGGATGCACTTCTGTCGTTAAAATGGTGATTTCTGGGAACTCCTGGATGATGGATTTGGCACCTGTGAAGAGAGAGTGAAGGCAGAAATGACCACAGCACTTCAGCACGTCTTAAATCAGAGCAGCAGGACACTGAAGATAAGTCAGGCTCTGCTCTGTCTCCACTTCTGTTCCTGCTTTAGCTCACTGTCTGTGAGCAAAACTTCCTGACTGTAGTGGAGTGCTCTTTTAGGGGTTTCTCCTTGTGATTTTCCTTTTCTTTACAGTCCATTGGTACTCCCCACCTAAACCCCAAAGTGGTCACAGGCTGCCAGGAATAACTCCCTGCAGTGCAGCTGAGTGCTTTGGTTGGGAGGGATTCCTGCCACGGCCAATTTCTAAAACAACAAGATCCATTTTAATACTTCCCAGAGGCAGCTGCTCCTGGTTCAGACCCCCTTTTCCCCGGCAGGATCTCTGACAGAGCTGTTCTGTAGCCATTCACCTCCCACCCTGGCAGAATTGGTGCTGGACCCTCTCACCACATTCCATGGGCTGCTGCAGGACTGGCCCTGGCACTGCTGCAAACTCCTGCTTTTAGGAGTCCTTCCCACTGGCACTTGGTGTGACAGCCCCTTCCTTTCTGCCCCCCTCTCTGCCCACACCAAACATGGCACCATTTATGTGTTTTCCAGCTCAGCCAAACCCCCCAAACCCTCAGCTGGGAGCAGAGTGACGGTGCTGTGGCAGAAGCTCAGCTCTGCCCCCTGTGCCACACGTGTGACGGAGGCCACTGTCCCCCCAGGACACCCCAGTGCTCCCTCCTGTGCCCCTCACAGCCCCGGGCTCACCGTGAGGGGTGGAGAAGAGGCTCAGCAGGATGATGACACTGGGCTGGACCCCGTGTTCCACCAGCACTTTGACAGCCTCGATGACGGTGTTACCAGTACCTGCAGGGCAACCAGGGACACCTTTTATGGTTTTATGTCCAGGAACATCTGTGGTCACACTGCTGTGTGACTGAGGGCTGGTTCTGGCCTTTCCCGGTGGAAAGCCATTAACCACAGAAAATGTTGGGCTCCCAATGGAGGAACTTAGACTGGAACAGTTATTTCATCCCACCAAACTCCTCACCACGCTGACCAGAGGGGGAGGGTTCTCTTAGTATTAAGTGTATTTAATTCTGAAGTACATAATTTACTTCTCAGATTAAAACATTAATCCCAAAATGTTTTCAATGGCCTAAGAAATATATATATTGTTTGAGTATTTTCTCCTGGCAAAATTACAAGAATTCAATTTATATCAGGTGTTACCCTTCAGCCTTTCTCACAAAGGCAGCCACGCCCAAAGGATTTGCTCTGGACAAAGGATTTGCCAGGACACAGCCCAATAAATTCCCTGCTCTGTCACCCAAACCCAGCACAAAACCTCATCGCAGGCCCTGAAATGTGCCCAGGGGCACAGACACTCACTGAGGATGGGGTACATGAGCAGCACTTTCCTCCTGTGGATGTCGGGGGGGAACTTGGCGTAGTACACCTTGGCTCGCTGGGTCTCCTCGTCGCTCTGGATCAGGATCTTGCCGATGCGGATGGACCTGCAGCAGTCCCGCAGGCCTTGCTCCATGGCCTCTCCTCCAGGGAGCAGCACAAACACCAACAGCACACGGTTACACCTGGGGCAGGCACAGGGACACTGCCCTGCTGGGGAGCTCCAAGGGTTCAAATCCCCTGAAGCTCTTCCACTTTTCTCCTGTGCCCTGGGGTTGCTGTTCCCTCAGCGGTGCTGAGCCCTCCCAGGGCAGAGCTTTGGGGTTTGGGGCCCCTGGGTTTGACACCAGGGACACAAAGGTTGGCCCAGCACTGGGAAATCCCAGTGGGGCTGGAGGGGGATCCTGGCTCGGGGCAGGACTGGCCCGTGGGAACCAGGGGAGGGCACTGGGCCCCTCACAGAGGAAATCTGTGACAGCCATTTGTTGTGTGAAAACTTAATGAAAGACATTCCTGGGCATTCTGCAATCAATAATATCTAAGAAAGAATAACAAGTGGCAGGTTTGGGTAAACCTTTGCTGAAGAGAAAAGTCAGTTTTGCAAGGAAGTTCTTCACAGGTTTCCAGAGCATTTAATTCTTTCAACAGCCAGCAGTACCTACCACTCCTCATGATGCTGACCCCACAGTTTCCCTTCTCGAATCGGACTCCTTCATACTTGTGTCCTGAGAGGAAAGAAACCAGGGGTGAGGGGCAGTTCCCTTCCTGCCCCTCTGAACACTCCTGGGAGGGAATGGAACTGAGATCCCTGGAGTTCCCAGGGGACAACACAGCACTGATCCTGTCAGGGGTGATACAGCACTGATCCTGTCAGGGGTGTTACAGCATTGATCCTGTCGGGATGTGTTACAGCATTGATCCTCTCGGGGGTGTTACAGCACTGATCCTGTCGGGATGTGTTACAGCATTGATCCTCTCGGGGGTGTTACAGCACTGATCCTGTCGGGATGTGTTACAGCATTGATCCTCTCGGGGGTGTTACAGCACTGATCCTGTCGGGATGTGTTACAGCATTGATCCTCTCGGGGGTGTTACAGCACTGATCCTGTCGGGATGTGTTACAGCATTGATCCTCTCGGGGGTGTTACAGCACTGATCCTGTCGGGATGTGTTACAGCATTGATCCTCTCGGGGGTGTTACAGCACTGATCCTGTCGGGATGTGTTACAGCATTGATCCTCTCGGGGGTGTTACAGCACTGATCCTGTCGGGATGTGTTACAGCATTGATCCTCTCGGGGGTGTTACAGCACTGATCCTGTCGGGATGTGTTACAGCATTGATCCTCTCGGGGGTGTTACAGCACTGATCCTGTCGGGATGTGTTACAGCACTGATCCTGTCAGGGGTGTTTCACAGCTCTGGGATTTGGTGACTATTTTAAATGAAGGACACTGTGCAGATGAAGGGGAGCAGAGCATCCCTCAGGAGCCAGGGAAATGCAGCCCAGTGACAGATCAGAACTGAGATATGACCCCACAGTGCCACTGAAAATAAAAAGGGTGATGGTGTGGATGTGAGACTCTCTGCCCACCCAAAAGACCTGTAGAGCTCCCAGGTGATGTCACTTATAGAGGACCTGCCCACATGATATAGAGGAGATGGTCATTGCTCTGTCACCAGCTGATGGGAACAGATGTGACATCAGTGCTCAAAGAGCTGCTGCTGAACTCCAAAAGGAGCACAGGTAAGTGATGGTGCCCCTGAGTTTCCCAGCCAAGAGACTTCAGTCTCTCCTTTCTCTAACAAAGACATACCCATGGTTTACTGCCGAGAGTGGGAATGTGGCTCAGCAGAACTCCACATGGAATTGTCAGGGGGAACAGGATCACTTGGTGCACGTGTCCCAGGTGTGCTGTGGGCACCCAAACAGTTCCCTTCAACTTGCTGGTGCACTCAGCAGCTGCCTCTGAGTGATGCACACAACCTCACAGACATCTACAGCTGCTGGGGGCAAACCACAATTACTGCCCTGCTTCCCTCCAGTGCCAAAGCAGCCCCTCCTCATTTCCTGCTCAGCACCACTCCCAGCTGCAGGGACAGCTTTGGGCTGGAAAGGCAAAACTGCTTGTGCCAAGTACTTTTCCTTTAATGGGCAGGTGAAATGTCCTCATTTTTAATTCAAGGTTGTGGTGTGGGCAAGTAAACTCACCTTACACACACAGTGGTACATTTTAATCACAGTTCTGCAAGACCAGTTTAAACCTCAGTGAATGACAACGTGACTGTGTGTTTTGCTCAGTTGTGTTGTTACACACCATGTAGCTTTTTAAATAACAGAAGGGACCTTAACTGTGTGCTCTGCCCTGCAGGGTGAACTGTTTCAGCTCCCCAGGGAACAGTTCAGGGCCCTGAGCCTGTCAGAGCTCAAGGGGTGTCTGGATGTCACCGGGGTTAGTCCTGTGAGGAGCAGGGACTTGGCCTCTGACTCTGTGAGTCCCCTCCACCTCAAGGTATCCCCAGACTCTTGTAACGTTCTCTATTTATTTATATTAGTTACACTAACATACAGTTACCCAGCCCTCCCTGCGGGAGGAGGGTGTCCCACGTACCTGTTGGAGTGGTGACTGTACATTCTGTGTAGGGCAGCTGATTCAGTCCCTCCTCAACCACCAGCCTGATCTGTGGAAACAAAGACATGGATCAGCCTGAGGGCAGCTGTTATCTATGGAGATGAGACACTCTGAACTAGTAGTCGTTACCTTACAACCCAAGGGGTCTAAAGGGGACTTTTAATGTTAGTTAGGGACTGAGGTTAGAGGCTTTCTTGGATGGTGCCCACATTTTGTCCACAAAACAAATGCAACACCAATTTGGGGGAAGGGGAGGCTCATCAGCAACAAAAAACCTGACTTTATTGATACTTGGTATTACTTGATATTGATACATAGACACTGCAGACGTATTTTCCTCAGCAGATGAATGAGGCACCGATGTAACTTCATTTGCTGACAGGAATCACACCAGTGAGGGAAAGGGAAGATTCACCCTCCCAGCTCCCCAGCAGCCACCTCTGTATCTCTAGGACTCCCCTGCAGTGGGGCTGCCAGAACAGCCACAGAAGCTGCAGGGATGTAAATACAGCCCTGAGAGCCCAGAGACGAGTCAGCAGGTCTAGAAATCTCTTGGTCACCTTCTCCTGGCACCTGCCAGCTCTGGGTACCGGGATGCTCTGCCAAGCCCCTGCACTGCTGGGTGCCCTCCTTTAACTCATGTACTTGTGCTGCCAGAGCCGAAGTGGGTTGTTTATCCCATCTACTCATGTTTTCCCCAGACCCACACAGTGAAGGTCTGATGGTCAAAGAATCTTCCTGACTGTCCCAGTGTTTTACACAGAGCCTGGGGTAAACCCCTCAGTGTTGATAAAACATTTATTTTTGCACTGTCCTTTCTGCCACCCCCGTGCTCAGGGGTTAATTTCCACCTCTTTTCTCTCTGGCCCCAAGAACCAGCAGCTCTGCTCCTCTCCCAGAGGGGTGGCTGCCATTACTGGGAAGATGAAACACATTGTGGTCCAACATGAAATAGGGAAGTGAAGCTCTGGTCCCAAGGCAGAAGAGTTTGACCAGCAATGAAAACCATTAATTAAAGTTATCAGTAAGAAAAATGAAGTCTATTTTTAATTGGGAAACAGAAAACAGAGCTAAAAGGGATGGTAGTTTCTGGCAGGCCCAGTTAAACTGTCAAGGCTGAAGGTTTGCATTAAGCATTTAATGCTGATATACAGAATTATACATCAGAGTGCTCATTTATTACAGTTTTGCTTTTCAGATTTACCCCAGAGCCTTTGCAGCAAACAAAGGGAAACAGTGTTTGCTTTGAACCTTCATTAGCACAAGCTCTGCTGGAACTGTCAGCAAAACCAACAGTTACCAGAGGGTCCAAGGAGCTCTCACCAGCTACCACATAAACATCTCAAGGATTGAAAATGCTCCATGAAATCTACCTTTTCTTGGCCAATTAAGCACTGAATGAGTTCTCCTTACCACACTCACATACCAGGGAACAAATGAGGTTTGACCAGTTCCTCAGAGTTCTTGAACAGAGCAATTTGGAGACAGGCAACTCTAGCAAGCAGGTGACACTGCTCTCACTTAAAGGGGAGCGGAGTTTAACTAAATAAGGAACCAGCAGTGGGAGCTGGTGCTGCTCCAACCAGATCAAACTGGGAAAATGTCCTTTCAGAGCCACTCAAAAGTATCTGTGGTCTCAGCAGTTACCTGTTACTACTCTCCTGCCTGCCTGCAACTTAGAAAGAGTTAAAGCATTTAAAAGTCAAGAAAGAGGATTCATTTAAATTCTGGGGTGACCATTTGTGGGCTGACAGCAGGCTGACTGTATTTCATGTGACAATCATGCATCCCCTCATTTCCCAAAGCACAGGAATTCCCAGGGGATCCTCTAACTCCTCATGTGTGGCTTTCCCTGGAAGCTGCAGGACAGCAGGGACACAGTCATGCTCTGTGTCTGCACAGCTCTCTGCAGCTCAGCATTCCACACCACTCTGGAATTCTCACCCCCTGAAAGAGGCAGGAGGGCAGAAAGGTGAAGCGTTCCACAGGGAGCTGCTGGCAGGGCTGCCAAGTCGATTCATTCCCCAAGCACAGGCCTCCAGTCACACCCCAGAATCTGCTTTCTGCTGCAAAGCCCCGGTGTCCCTGGGACCTGAGGTGACATCCAGCCTGCAGTGTGTGGGTCTGGGGCCAGTGTGAGGAGCTGCCTGCCAGTCTCGCCGCCTCTCCCACCACAAGTCACAGTGACAGATTGTTTCCCATGCCAGAGGTTTGCTTCCTTCACAAACACAACATGGACTCTCTTCATCCTCATAACAAACCCCACACCTTTCAGCTTCAGGGTCACAGTGGCTTTCAGAATCTCCCTGCCAACCTCCACCCCCTGTTAATCCCTTTGGCTCACAAGTGTCTTTGAACATTTCCTTGGTGTCATCCCCAAATTGCCAGGATAAAAAATTATGCCACCAGAAACCCATCAGCTTTAGAATCCCTCCTCAGGGCCTCTCCCTGTGGTGACTTTACCGACACTGCCAAGCCAGTAGCAAGCTTAACTTCATTCTCATTTGCTCTCTGCAACAAGGTGTATTTTGTTCCCTTACAATCCCACAGGTGACTCTTCTCCTCCTGTTCTGAATCCATTAAGTTCCATTCCCTCACTGGGTGGAAAACATGGCCAGTGATAACTCAGTTTGCACCCCACTGGGTTTAGTAGAAACCACATCCCACAGGAAGTTGTAACTGTTCTTTGCCACACCACATAGAGCATCCAACCTATTGTTCTGTGTAAAATTCTTCCTGAAAAATGAAGACCAGGCCAGCAGGTCCCAGAGCAAACAGGGGCAGCAGCCAGAGGTGTTTCTGAGAGGAGCAGTTCCCCTGGCCAGCCCATGGAAGGGTCTGAACTTGCTGCAGTTTGCAGCAATGAGGGGAAACACCAAGATCTCAGTCATTCCCTCCGAACAGGGCAGGACATCCATGTAAAGTGAGAAGGTTCTGGGAGAGGTCAGTCCCACAAATTACTGACAATAAGGTACTGGAATGCAGGAAACAGCCCCAAGAAGGGGAAAGCAGGGGGGAAAGCAGAAAGCCACAAAGATAAAAAGCACTGCAGTGACAGCCTTGGGTTGTGGTCACACCTCAGCCCTGAGCAAGCCTGGCTCAGGCCTGGATCAAAGCTGGGCTCCTCCCAGGGATAGCAGAGTGCTGGTGACTGGATGGTCTCTGGGCTCTGGACTTCCCTCTGTGAATAGGAGTGGAGTTACCAAAAATCAAACACCTTCATGGATACAAGGAGGAGCAAGTGCTGTGGGGGTTTTTAATCATGTAATTTAAATGAGATAAAGGCTGAAATCCTGACAGCCTTTGTTCTGACTTACTAAAAACTTCTTGTCCCTGCCAGGAACCACCATATGGCTCAAGACAAATTCCCCCTGTGGATGCACCCAGAGCTGCTCATCCAACACACAGCAAGTGGCAGGAGGCACTTCTGCATGTGAGCAATTGTTAACATCTAGGCTGGAAGAAATTGTACAGCTCTGCTCACAAGATCAAAAGCACTGCTCCGAAGTAAAACTCAATTATCTCTGTGCATCTGTTTTTAAACAGCATTCTCTTGCTGCTGCTGCTCTCTGTCCTCAAGTAGCTGTGTCTGACAATTAGATGGTCTCTGGAACCCACTGAGATGAAACAGAGAACAGAAGTCCCCATATTGGAAGTTTCTGTCAGACAGTAATTTCCTTTGGTTAGAAAAGTTGCTCTCACACCACCATTATTCCATCCTGAAAGACCCTTTTAATGGAAGAGTCATGAAGTACAACACAAGAAGAAGAAATCCTTCACCTACCAAACGATCAGCAGAAAACACGAAGTCTCCTCTACTGGATTTCCTGGGAGGGGGGAAAAAAGTACGTGATAAGTATTTTATGTTTTAAACTGGAGAAGAACTTTAAGAATGTATTGATTAAATATAGTATTAATTCATGGACAATTTATTCCAAGGCGGTTCAGAGAAAAATCTCCCATCATATACAGAATTTATCCCCGAGGTTTTGCATCCTGGGTTTCTCCTTGGTGGCAGAGATGGGGATACAGTGAGGGATTATGATGGAAGTATTGCTGCTCAGTGACAGTGGCCATGACATGAACACACAGGGAGGGTGTTCTTCAGGTTTTCCATCGCACTGCTGTCCCAGCTCCATCCCAAACACCTCCCAGGCTCAGATGTGCCCCAGCCTGGGGCAACTCCTGCAGCTCAGTGAAGGACCTTTGTTCCACACATCCTTCAGCCAGTTATAAACTGTGGGACAATGACAGTGCAGATCCCTAACCCTGAGAGTGACAGCATACCTGATAAGCAGGAGATACATCCTGTCTTATCTGGAGCTCAGAGTGTGAATAGATCAGTGAGTTTACGGCTAAAGTGAGCTGGGATTAAGGAGCATTCCCAGGAAAATCCTCCCTGCCTCTGATTAGCCTGGGAGTGAGAAACCTCCCAGAGAAACCTTTGGCTTGTGTGACTGTGTGGCTTTTGGCCCTTTCAGCAGAGAGAATGAGCCTCCTTCCTCCTGCTCCATGCCCAGCAAGTGTGCCAGCTTAAAAGCTGGAATTTTAGAAACAATTTTTTATACCCTGCCTCCCATGCCAAGACCAACCTCACTCAGGGGAGCAGGACACACTTCCAGTTAAGGATGTTCACCTTCAAAACACTCAGAGCCAGCACCAAGTGCTAAACAGGTACTTTTGAATGAAATGTTGTATTCATCACAGCAGGGATAGGTTTCAATCTTTTCCAGCCCATGATACTCTGGGTGTCTCCTTAAATACAATAAAGAGTTTTGCATTTAATCCCCAGGATTCTGAGACACCTCACGTTTACACGAGTGAAAGGCAAGAGCTTTGTCTGCTCAGTTCTTGGCCACACTGAAAAGGTGAGGATTAAAAAGTGTCAGCCTAATCTAGTTTTTCTTCCCCTGTACTAATAACACCCCTAAAAACACAATTAGCTTTTATTTTTTCCTTTTTTTGGGTAAAACAGATATTTCCAACTTTCTGCTGCTTTGACATTAACCAGGCAATGCCCCCCAAGACCTCAAAACTGCAAAAACCAACCCCAAATCCCTACAATGATATGAATCCATGTTATTAAGATTTTTGAAAGGATTCATAGGTATTTTTTTAAAAGGGAAGCAGCAAAGTGGCACATCTAGGCTCTCTCAGACTATGGCATTTCAGAAAATTTAGCTGAATCTCATGAATTTCATGCCAAACTCAACAATGTCAGGACCACAGTTTTGTGATACATGTTTAGAGTGAATACTCAGAGTTATTAATAAAGATAATGAGGTTTTAAACACTATTCCGTCCTCGCAGAGACACAGATGATTTTATGCTCTGAACACCCTCAGCTGGTCGTGCTTGGTTGTTGAGAGGGGGAGGACAACAAGTGCAGGAAAATGAGAGTAACATTTATACTGAAAATGAGAGACCTCGTGTGCACGTGCAAAGCTGTGACCACATTTCAGCCCCACATCCCACGAGCAGAAAAAAAGGCTGATGTGAAAACACTGCAGGTGTTCCCCTGAAATACCAGAAGGATAGAAAGTAACGGCCCTTGGCAGGCCAGGAACTGTTGCAGCTTCTTGATCAAGTAACAAATCAAGATGAGGCATCAAAACCTGACCTGAAGCGCCCAGGTAACAACAGGAAGGTTGTGGTACACAGGATAAACCTTGTATCACTTTGTTTCTGCAGGCTGAGGTGCAATTACAGTCAGGGGCCTGGCTGAGAGGTGAGAAGAAATGTTTTTTTGGGAATGTACAGTAACACAAGGTAACTGCACCTGGTACAAGCTACGAACCCTGCAGGGCTGCAGGTCTGGGGGCTTCTCGAACTCCTGTTTCTCACTGTGACGGCAGGGTTGGCAAAAAGCCACTTGTGAAAGGCCTTGTTAAGAAAAGTGAAGGCACTGGCCACACTGTTGCCATTCAGGCTGGGAAACAGGTCCCTGTTCTACCCGCAGCACTTCATACCCTTCAGTATCTCACTCTGTCAGTGCCTGGGCTGGGGGGAGGATGGCACAGGTGTCCCACTCTCCCTGCCTGCAGCAGTCCCAGAGGAGTGACACGCTCCTGAATCATCCTGCTGTGTCCCACTGCTTTGCCATCTGCATTTCTGCTGTCACTGTTCCCTGGGGAGTCAGGGGCCTCAGCAAAACACGGCAGAACAATCTCACCTAACACATCCAAGCGCCTTGAAATATCTGGATTTAAATCAGGAGTTAAAATGACACAACCAACCTGAACTAATGATCTTGCTTCTACATAAACTCATCGCTGAACTACTCATTTCCCCTTCCAGATCTCTGGCTCTCATGTGTGAGGCCAGAAATCACTTTGAGATCATTCCCTCCTCAGCAAGAGGCTGTAAGCATTTGTTCCAGAACATTCAATATCTAAATGCATCAGTTCTCTTTGCATTAGAGCACTTGAGGTTCATATCCAACACACAGTGTAAAGGGCACTGCCCTCATCAGCATTCACGGGGAGGGAAAGTGAAAAGCCTGAGGGAAACTGAGCAACCTCAGGCACAGTAAATTGAGGTGATCCACCCATCCCACCAGCTCTGGCACACAGACCAAGGTCTCGCTAGGTTTTAAGGAAGCAAAAGAAATAAATACACGGTCCTTTTATTCTACCAGGCTAAATCACTGACCCAGTCAGCTGTCTCTGAACCCACAGGACTTGGGCAGCCACATGAAGGGGGGGTTCTTTGGCTGTCAGTTCACAACCAGGGTACTTCTGAGAAGGAGTTTCTTTCAGCACTTGGTTTAAATGCTGCAGAATTGTCTTAAGGCAGAGTGCACCTGCCCAGGGAAATGAACAGTGCCTAAGAAATCCTCTCCTCTCCTAACAGCTGAGCACATTCCAGCATCCTTCTGAATGACAGGGACTAAAACGGGCCAGTCTGAGGTCTTTCATTTAACGAGATGCGTCTGAACATCTGGGACAGAACACAAAAATCATGGTTCCCTCTTGTCCTTATTGTCCTTACCCACAAAGCCTGTACCTGCCTTTCTGAGCAGGCTGCTCTCCAGTTCTCCTCACCAGCTGCCAAGGGAGCCTGGGAGTGACAGTCACATCCCCACTGCCAGGGCAGTGCCACACACACAGAATAAAGTACAGTCTGCAGCTGCTCTGAGTAATTCATTATTTACAAGTCTTATTCTAGACTTCCTCTTAACCAAAGTCTTGTGCAATAAAGATGATGCAACACTAAAAAAAAATATCTTCCAAGTTAAAATCACAATTGCTGGTTTCTTGATAAGCCAGAAACGTACTAAACATGTTTGCAAGAGTTCAAAACCTGCCTACAACAGAATAAGGGCAACACCCTGAGTGCGGTAACCACGTTGCTAGTACTTGCTTAGATATCTAAAGCCAACAAAGACCCATGCACAACTAGTTTAAGGTAAGGACAAGTAAGCTACTAAAATTAATGGTATTGTTTTGGGGAGATGCTGATCAGTTCGGCATTAAAAAATGTATTAGTTAGGTACAAAGGTAAGACTCAAGAAGCAGAAAATACCAAAATGTAGATGGACAGACACAAAACACAGTGACAAAAGGTCTCTGTGCAATGCGTTAGTTATTGCAGATGTCACAAAGCCAATGCACTGCAGGAAGAGGTTTTATTCAGAATTTGAGCACTCTTATTGATGAAATTGATTTCACACCTCTTTTCAGGTGGTTCTTGTATCAGAGGTGGCAAATTGTGTTTTTAATAGATGGATGTCTTTTGTTTGTCTTCCATTGCAGGTTAACTTTGATACCTTACAATACAAACATTTCAGCTAATTTTGAACAAGCAAAGCCACGGCCAGCGGGATGGATATGGGCCATGGTGTTCACAGCTGCCTGCAGAGCCCGGGAACGGCTCCCTGCCCCATCCTGCGAGCAGGACACCAAATCCAGGCAGGATAAGGAGCCCCAGCTCCTGCCGAGCCTGCCGGAGTGACCAAGGGGACAACCTGCTCTCTCAAGGGTTTTACGCTCTGTACCGCACGCTCTCCGGGATGGTGATACGATATGCAATGTCCGGGCCACCCCCGGCGCGGAGGCAGGTGACAAAAACCTCACCGCAGGAAGGTACCGGCCCGGAAGGGGTTTTAAGCCCCGTCGAGCGATGCCCCGGTGCCCGGCGGCCCCGAGGCGGGGCGGGCAGCGGAGCCCCGGGAGCGCTGCCCA
>WEKX01000747.1:79274-124404 GCA_013390025.1 Pitta sordida
CAGGCCACTCCGAGCCGGAAGGGACCCAGGACCATCCAGCCCTACACCCCCCAGCTAGACCATGTCACTGAGCTCCTCATCCAGTCTGACCTTAAACACCTCCAAGCACAGTGACTCCACCACCTCCCTGGGCAGTCCATTCCAATATGCAATCACTCTCTCTGGGAAAAACCGCTTCCTAACATTAAGATTAAACCTCCCCTGGCGTAGCTTGAGGCTGGAGAGGGGAAAGGGATTGGGATATGACAAAGTCTGGAGCTGCTGTGTATTCCCTGTAGGTTTGATCTGCCCAGGGACAGTAAATCCATGACCAGGAGAGGCAAGACACCTCTGCTCTGCACTGAGCTGAGTGTGCAGCTGCTCTGTTCTTAAATACAATGTCTGAGGATGAAAAGTTCATATATTTCTAGGAATAAGTGTAACAAGTGTAACACTATCTCCAAATCAACACTTGCCAAATTTAATTTATACCCCTGAGCAAGGGGTTCTATCTTGCTCAGACAGAGCAAGATCTGAGGGATCTCTGTTGTCTTGTTGCCCTAATTGTTTTTTCTTTGCACTCATTTCTTGCCACTAATTTTTCCTCTTGCTTCATATACTCAGGTGAAGCATTCCCCCCTTCCAACACCATTGATTCAAAATTATGGTTGAATATTGTCACTTTTTTTATCCTCTAGCCTGACCCTTGAATTCTTTTTGATTTCCACAGCTCTGGGAACACTTTCACTTAAGCTTATGCCTGCCAAAACTGGAATTGTCAGTGTCACCACACAAAGTACAGCTTTCAGTCTCCCACACTGATGATCTGGCAATCAGTGTTGATTCTTTCTATTTTACAGGAATGTTTAATGTAATTATAAATCCAATCCTATGAATAGTCTTTATGAAATTGTACTCTGTGTTTTTTGCAGCTGGAAGAAATGAGAATTGTTGCTCTAAGTGAAGTCAGGATTATATTATATTATATTCTTATGAGAAGGAACTGAAGAACTTTAATTAACTCTAAATAAGGTGTTATTTCACCTCCATGAGATGGGTCTTGTGTTTCTTTTGCTGAGCTGCTTCTGTAAACTTTTCTACTGATAAAATAACATGCTCTCATTCAGCAGACTGACCTTGTCCTCAAGCCCTGCCTTATCTCCACTGCTCCTGGAAAAAGGCAAGATTAGGTACCTTTTAGGACTCTATTCACAGATCTCTGTGGCGAGTTATTTCCATCCCATTTCCCATTCTGTTTCTTCAACTGAGCTGCTTCTGTCATCTTTCCAGAGTGCCAGCTCTGGAGCAGGCATTGATTTCTGTCTGTCTCCAAGGAGATCTGCTTCCACAGCTAAATCTGTAGAGAAACACATATTTATTTTGTGGGCAAGCTACTTTAAACAGTGTGAGTTTATAAAACTCCACTGTTGGCTTTCTGTGACTCTATCATGAGCTCTCCTGGCTCGGTCACTTGGGAACAGTGGTTGTCATGTTTGTGACCACTCCAGGGATATTGGCTCTTTCCTGTTCTCTGTCCCTCTCAGAGCTGGTGCAGTGCCTTGTGCAGGTATCAGGAATGTGGTAACACTTAAATAAACCGGGATCAAAAGGAGAAAGGAGGTTGGAACTGGAAACAAGACTGAAGTAGTAGCAGGAGGAAATTAAAGCAATAGTATGGGAGAGATATCAAGGAAGGAACAGCAGCTAAGACAAAATTTGCAGGGGAAATTCATATAAATATATTCATATAAATTATGTTCACATAAAATATATTAAGCACCTAATTAGCATTAAAAGTGTGGGGAAAATGAAAACGGTATATATCAGCACAGAATATTTAAATCCCAAAGGTGATAATTTTGCTCAGGTCATGATAATGGACTACTAACATTATTAATAATAACATTTTCCATCAAATCCCACACGGCCACCAGACATCGTCTCTCCCTGTCTAAAGACCAGGCAGTAAGGATGCAGTGTCTCGGGAGGGCGTTGGGAGGCTTGACAATGCATTTGTTGAGTGGTTTGTATCTCTGTTATGTTTGTTGAGTGGTTTGTATGTCTGTTAGAGCTGTTGGAGCTCTGCCAGAACCCGGGATCTCAGGGCTGCCCCCACACTCCATGTAGCTCACGTCCAAGGAGGTTGATAGGGTGGGAACAGTGCACACGTATCTCAGGGCTGAACGGAGAGCCTGTGCTGCACGTCATGTGTACACACAGACACTGTGCAACTGGAAAAATGCCAGAAGCGTTTGAAATCACTCCAAAGACGCTGCCTGTCCAGGCTGTCCCGGTTTGCCTGTTCTTCCCAGGCGGGGCAGGGCACACCGAAGGGAGCAGAAGCCCCGAATTCCTGTTCATCCCTCCGAAGTGCTGCGGGGCACTGCTCAGAGTCAGCTCTGCCAACTGCAATTAGGACGAAGAATTAGATTAGTGCCAGGGAAACGTCGCCGCTGTCGTTTGAAGTGGATCCTGGTCAGAAGCAAAGTTGCGAATCAAAGCACAGGCTGGAGAAATCCTGCCTCATTAAAAACTGACTGTAAGCCAGCTGTCCTCCTCCTTTCTGTCTGTCTGTCTGTTTTATCCCCCTGCAAACGAGCTTACAACCCTCCCCCGAGGCAAGAGCATCAGTGGTGAAGCTCTGGTAGCTTTGAGGAAATTGTGTGATTAGAAACGCCACACAGAGCGACAGTCTCCTGACGGCCCCGTGTGCCGTGAGGGGAGGACATGGGCCATCGCCGGCGTGATCCACGGCACAGCTCCGGCTGCCTGAGCCGCTGTTTCATTGGGAGCCGTGCTGCGGCCGCATTGTTGTGGCTCCGCCGTGTGAGCCGTCAGAGGGCTCTGAGGCAGCTCAGAGCAACCCCGGGAAGGCGCATTCCCTGTGCCATCCACACCTTTCCCTCACGGCGCTGCTGCTCAGGGCTTGTCCGTGCCCCGGCTGAGGAAAACCCCCGAAACCCACCCGGAGGGACGTGTGTGCCAGCCCGGGCACCTCTTCTCTTCTGCAGCGGCGTCTGTTTCCCGCTGCGTGCGGAGAAAGCCCGGGAGCACCGGTGGGTTTGGAAGGAGCGCCCTGTATATGAAGCATTAACAGAGCGCTGACCAGCGTGAGCGATGCCCGAGCTGAGGGCCCCGTATTTCAACAGAACAATTTGCCTTAAGAGCCAGAACACAAACGCTCCTGAGGGGGCTCGGAGGATCCCCGCTGCTCCCGGCTCGGCGGGACGTGTCAGTGCCCCTCAGGGTGCCCAGAGGGGGCTGGGGCGGCTCCTCTCAGAGAGCCATGACGGGGCTGAGCGCAGCCCTGTGGGCACCACGGCAAGACTGGGGGCAGCCGCGGCGCTCCCGCTGCTCACGGGCGGCCGGGAGCCCAGGGGCGCTGCCACAGGAACGCGAGATCGGCCGCGCTGTGCCCGACATTACTCCCCCGCTCNTGGTTGGTACCCCCGGCGCTGCCCCGTCGGCTCTGCGGGCACAGTCCCGTCCGCCCTTGTCTTCCCGGTGCCGCCTCCTGGTGCTCCCGGAGGGTCCCCGAGGCCGGTGAGCCCCGCGGGAGCCCCGGGCCGGGGTCGGTAAGTGGTGACGGTGTGAGCGGGGAACCCTCGTTCCGGGGGCTGCGGAGGGTTCTGTGCCGCCTGCCAGGGAAGGAGGGTTTTATCAGAAGTAAAGAATTGAGTGAATATCTCCAGCTGAGTGAGCCAAAGGTGTTTTTCAAAGCGACGTGAGGAGTTGTGTCCCAAAGGCCGAGGGAATGAACTTCCCGTGAGCTCTCAGCTCTGATTTCTGTTTGGCAATAACTTTCCCCTCTGCTCTGTTCCCCGCACCGCTGTGTGTGAGCAGCTTTTCTCCATCACCTTGGTTAGTTTTTATGACGGGCAGGATTCTGTCGGTCAGCTTCATGTTACTCGGTAAACGAAGGGAAAAGTGGTAAATGTTTAGTTTTGGAACCTGTGCAAGACAAGAAGCTGAGGATTAAAGTCGGTGCAGACCAAGTATTTTACCCGTGTATTTGCATACATTAAAATATAGCTGAGTGTCGTCTGGTGTTCCTGGAACCTCGGTGGACAAACAGCAGCGTTATCATGGAGATGAATAGAAGCATTAATTATATTCCTGTCTTTATTTTCATGTGAGGAGTGCCAGTCCTTGCTGATCTGCTTTAATTGCCTCATGCCACTAAATGTGAATTTACACTAGAATTTAGAAAACCAAGGCTATGTCTGTGGAATATTTATGCATATACTATACGTTCATCTCCCTGGCCTTTTTGTTTCTGGGCATTTTTGTGTTAGAAAGTGGTGAATTAATGTATTTTTTTATGGTGATGGATTTTCATTTCTGCATCAAGCTCTATTTGAAAATTACAATAAAACTAAAACCTTAAATAAAACCTCTGCCATGTTATGAGAAATAGCCAACACATTTTATGCAAGTGCAAATTGTTGGTTCTCATCTAGCAGGAGCCTCAGACTCATTTGGACTTTTTGGTTGTAACGCCCTTCAAAACTTTGGGACTTGTTTTTTTTTAACGTGGAATTAAATTTGCTGACAGAGGAAAACGTTCTGCAATTTCAGTTTCCTCCTCTCATTTTTCAGCCCGCTCAAGGAGTGCCGTGGTGACTGTCAGAGGCTGGCCAGGCACTTCAGCAGGTGGTATTTCAGAGGGATTAGACGTTGATTTCTATAAATTAGGTAATTCAGCAGCTAAAAAAGTCCTCTGGGAGAAAGTATGAGCATCCTGCTGTAGTTTCAGTTGTTTAATTATTTCCCTGTGCTCATGCACTGATGAGGACTGTCCATATTTTTAATGGGCCTTGCTCTGAAAGCTTTTCTAGATATCAAAAAGCTGAAGAAACACAACTGGGTTTGCATTTAGAGCAACTGAATCTTGATTTCCATGGCCCTGAGGTGTGTTAAGTGTATTGTTAAGTGTAAATTTAATTGTACATCCAACATATGCGTTATTATATTGTATATACAATATATGTATGTTCTGTGGCCCTTGGTTGGGTTGTTTGGGTGCAGTTTTGTTACAGATCCCCCTCCTCCCTCACCCAGGTTTTTCAGCACCTTTGGTTACAGTCTTGCTTTTCTGAGTACAAAGACGTGTAACAATTGTATCCTGGAGAGTGAAACGGCTGAATTTATGGAGGGGAAAAGCAGGTGTCATAAATATAGTGAAGCTGTAATCAGACTTCATTTCTTGACATTGAGATCAGTTTGTATTTCCAGAACCACATCTCCTTCAGTTCTCCCTGAGTAGGCGGAGGTTCATCCTGTCCAAACTTGTCTTTTGAATTCAGGGCCTGTGCTGAGTACAGAACTGGCACATTGACCTGATAAACTATGACAAGTGACCAGACTATTGCTGTGTTTTTTATCTAGGAAGCTTGTTTTGCTTTTTTTTTTTCAGTAGAAAAGTTTGCCTGTATCCAAAAAAAGGAGTGGTAAATTCTGTTCCATCTAAATACAGGAATTAAATGAATCTAAAAATTATTTACATTGATTTAAACGAGCTAAATGGAAAGAAAAAGTGCATTTGTCTGGAAAGGTCCAACAGTCTGTAAGTAAGGATAATTATTTTGCAAGTGAGGAAATACACTGAGGGGGTTGTTTCAGGGAGGACTTTGGCAGTTGTGGGAAGCAGGGCTGTGTAAATTATTGTAAATGCAACAGTAAAAAATAGAAGAGGCTTTTTTGTTTCTGTGCATTATCGTGCCCTTCCAGCTGCCAGTGATAAAGTGTGTGTTCTTCTGCATGACTTAATAATACCCCTTGCTCTGGAAGGCGGGTATTTCTGTTGGGTTTACTTATATTTTTCCTTGTTTTAAATTTATTTTTTACCTGAAGCCTGGTCTGTTCTGTAAAACTGCAGGAAGCCCTCAGTGCCTCGCAGTTCTTATCTCCCGGGTTCCCTTCACTGCGTTTTTTTTCTGCGAAGGCAGCACAGTGTATTCATGGCTGTGCATGAGCAGACTGACCCCTCAGAGAGAGGCACTCATGAATATGCAATGTAACTCATTAATATGCAATTTAGCCTCACCCTCAGCCCTGCCCCACAGTACAGAGGGACAGGCAGCTCCTGGGGCCCTTCGCTGGTCCCGTTTGTGGCCCCACCTCAGCTCACTCACCAGAGCCCTGAGACTGGTCCATTAGCACTGGGACAAACGGGAGGAGGCTGACACACTGCTCTGGGTGGGCAATGTGACAGGAAGGGGTGAACTGCACATTCATGAGCTGCTTATCTTCGTGGATTGAGGGCTTCGTGGTGGCCATGGAGACCCAATGCCCTGTGCAAGTCAAGGGTTCGCTGTATCCTGATTGTCCAGACGTTTCATGTGTTGGTGTGTGTTGGTGAATTCTCTAGGGCTAGGAGGTGCAGTTGCACAGCAGTTACTCACCAGTCTCTGGGAGCCAGAGCCCTCACTGACTGCTCCCTGCTTTGGAAGGGGGTATTTGACATTCCCTGCTGGGAGGAGGGATGTTCCATCCCTGGAAGTGTCCAAGGCTAGGTTGGACGGGGCTTGGAGCACCCTGGGATAGTGGAAGGTGTCTTCTGTTCTTCCTTGAGATGTGTTTTACCAAGACAAACTACGTGTGAGGGTAAGGTGGGATTGGTGAGGTGTTGTGGGGGAAATTCCTTACGGGATCTTTGTGTTCCCCTCCTTGGCTTCCTTTGCTCTGCCCCCATTCTCCTGAGTTTACAGAGTTATTGCATGTTGGTCATTGTTAATGTAACTCCAATTAAGTTTATATTGCTCTTATCAGTGACAGTTTAGTTTAGATTTATACCAGAATATTTTCTCTCATTTTCCTCCACTGATTGTGCAATCAGTGCTCAGCATCTGTTTCATTCTTTAGAGTGCAGAGACTTGTCCAAACTGCATTACAAGGGCAGGACTGTGCAGAGTCAGGCGTTCAGAAGTGAGGAAGTGCCAGAATTCAAGTTCCCTGCACAACTCCAGAAATAAACAGGAGTTTCTCCTGCTCCTTTAAAGCGATAACTTGCTTCTTTGGCCTGGTTTGGTAAGACTCAAATGTGGCTTTTCTCCGTAATCTAAAATCTCTTTGGAAAGAGACACGGTGAGCAAAGTGGAGTCCCAAGTCTTCCTGCAGGATGCGAGGAGAGGGGCAGGGAAAGCTTCAGCCCGACTCATCTGGGCACTTTTGTTCTCAGTCCAAGAAATTATCACTAAAGTCAGTTTTTCACCTTGTGTAATTCTGTATTTCTTCACTCAGATTTGGGTTTTGGGAAGAGTTTGCGGGAGGATTGAAGCCTTCAGTCTCCCAGGCTCAAGTCTGAAAAAAGAACAAGTTTTGCTGTGTGTCTTGTGCAAATCTTTTCCCTTTTTGCTGTATCCAGAGCAGTTCACAGCTTCACTCCATAGCTGGGCCGTCTCTCTAAGGTGTTGTTGGGAACAGAGCTGCTGGTGTTCCAGTAAAGTTGTTTCTGTGGTGTTGTTTCCCTCGTACTTCAGCCAGAAGGGAGCTTGGAGAACTTTGAGGGGAAAGGATATGAATCATTAGTAAAATATTTTCATGATGTTCTCTGAGTAAAGCCTAGAAGAACAGTAATTAGCTTCTTTCTGATAACTGTTGGAGCATTATCATTTTTCTGGGTTTTTTCCTCTGTTCCTGTGGAGAGTCTCTTGGTTCAGATGGAACCCTCTCTGCTGACACAAAGCGCTGAAGTTAGGAGTGTATCCACAGTGAAGGGCTTTAGAAATGGGATTCCTTCATTTAACCCAGGCCTCGGGAGCATCAGGATGGTTCTCTCAGGCTCTACCACGTGCAAAATGTGCAGTTGGAGTCACTCTTCCCCTGCTCTGGATGTGGAAAGGTTTGAAGTAAGCAGGTCCCGTGTGGTGACTTGTGGAGGAATGGTTTTTATTTTCTGCACAATGACTGGCACAGTTAGAGCTCAGGATAAGAGCAAAGGAATGTTTAAAACAAGGTGTTTAAAACAGCCAGTGCTGCTGTTTGTCAAGGTTAAAATGATCAGGGTTGTTTTTTTTTTTTTCCTTTTTTTGATGATCCTTTGCTGATGGAGCTGTGAATATTGGATATTTTGTGTCCTGATAACCCAACACTTGTTTCCAGCCCTGCTCCAATTCCTCCTTGTCCCAGTGTTTGCCAGGCCAGAGCTGCAGCTTTGATTGGCCTGGGGGAGACAAGGGTGGTGTGAGCTGGGCTGAGAGGAACTGGGACTGCCAGAAGCTATAAGCATGAAAATAACATCTCATAATGAAAAAGGGAACAAAAGACTAATGAAAGAAGTCAGGAGACAACCTGGGAGAAAATTAAAATGAGACAAAAGGGAAAACTTTGGGCTTTTGTGGCACTAAAAGAGGGAGGTCTGATGGGAGCGTGGATCCAGGGAAGGGAAAGGTTCATTGTCACAGCATTTCAATGGACTTTATTTTACAGCTGCTCCCCACTAGTTTGCTTTTCTCTGTGGTCAGTTATTAGAAAACAAAGCCATCTGCCTTCTCTTCATGTTGTACTTGTTTATGTAAAGTAGATGAACATTCTCTGAATGTGAAGTGCATGTCCTGCCTGACTCCATTTTCACTTTCCCCCCTGGTTTTGTTCTGTAGGTCCCACCAATGTGCAGGCAAAGATGGTGGCACAGCCTGGGAGGGGACTGTTCCAGGCCATTGCTGGAGCCTTCAGAGGTGGGTACAATTGGCTCTTCCTGCTTGCAGGTCAGAGGAAACTGAAACCCTTGGGGCATCTCTCAGGTTAATCTGCTCTCTTGGAGGGTTTCAGTGTCCCAATTTCTGGTTCTGAAGTGCAGCTCATTAAATCTGTTGTGGTTCTGCCCCTAGAAGGCTTTTTGAAGTCCTAGAAACTAATGGTAATACAGTCACTTTCAAAAAGAAGTCCTTAAAAATGTGGGATTTGTGTGTTGGTACTTCAGTTCATGTTATCAAGCATGGAAAATACCTGGGAAGGGGACACCCAGGCACAGGGAATTGTGTATTACTTTAAAATTCTGCTTAAGTTGTAGAACCTGCTCATCATGGAGTGCCAGGGTATGAGGCTCCTGTGAGGTCTGCTTGCCTCAAATTTGGTGTAAACATCAGGAAGATGCAATTTTGACTGTTTGAGGAATAATCAGGACACATTTCTAAGTAACAGCCTCCTTAAAATGGGACTCAGAAATGTATTTGTCTTGCTTTCCTTTATTTGTTTTTAATTATAAAATAACAGCCACTCCCAGAACTGACTGGAGCAGCTGAAATCTGAGGGTCATGGCGACTTCAAGGCATGAAATGATTGTTCTTTTATGAGGTTTCTCTTTAAAATGTGAAAAGTGACGTTTTGACTTGGGAAACCCTGGGCTCTGCCATCCACCAACAAACAGAAAACGATATTCCTGAGGAGCTTTTGCATAACCTGAGCCTGGAAATTGTCAACATGTAGCAAATCTTTTTAAACAAAATGCAGATTCTTTTTTTTTTTAAAAAGCTTTAACACATCCATTGTTTGTGGCAGGCACTTGGAAATTGAACTTGGAGTGATGCCTGGTGGTAGGGAGCTGTTATTTTTTAGTGTGAATAAATTCAGAACTCTCCTCCAGGGAATCTTGGCCACGTGCTAAAGGGAGGGAGGGTTTGTTTTTGACTGGCACGTTGTTTCCCAGCTGCTCTGGACTGGGATATTGGGTACCTGACTTATGGCACCACTCTCATCCTGGCAGGAAAGAGGAGTGGAAACTGATTTATCTTATTTATTTTGCCCCCAAGTGAAGTTACTCTTGTGTGCATGGAAAGAGTTTTATTGCTTAAATGTGTCCCACTTTATGTGTTAATGTGCCTGAGTATGGTTATTCCCCAAAACTTCAAGGTGTTTTTACTGCATTCTTCAGTCCATTTTCAATGTTTAGGTGTCCCTGTGTCTGAAATGTTTAAGGATCTGTTTCCTTTGCCTCCTGCCTGCCTGGAATGTGCATTTTGCTGCCCTTTTATTATTGGTTTCTTAAGCAAGACAAGGTTCTCAGAGAGAGGTGAAAAGCCAAAGCTACAGCTGGAGGCTGAGGTAGGGAAAACAGGCCAGGAGTTGTTCTTTGTGTTGGCTTTTATGTGCCTGTTCCCTGAGGTTCTTGCAAATTGCCTTTTTTGTTTCCCCACAGATCCTGCCGAGGTGGCACCTGGTGGAGAAGAGGATGTGTTGGCACGGCCATGCAGGGGGAGGGCTTCACACAGACCCAAAGGAAGGGGTAAAACCTGCCTTAAATTCATAAATTAAATAAAAAATGTCATCAGTCATCAGGACTGTATTGGTAGATGTGTGAATGCTGGAGTAGATAGTGTCTAGTTGGCTGAATAACTGTTAAAACACCAAGTATTTGTAATAACTGTGCTGAAGGACATAATTTATTTTATTGAAAGTACAATTCTAATGTTACACACCCTTTTGAAAATGTGTGATGTTAGATTTTGTTCCATTGTCATTTACTGAGGTTTGTTCATAAGTTGTGGCTGGTGTTTCCTTGTGACTTGATACAGGACAGCAGAAATCAGCTTGTGGGTACGAGTCAAGTGGTAGAATCACACTTGGAATGGAAGGGAAGAGAATAATTGAGCTGTGTGTATTTTTACTTGGATTTCATGTCAATGCAGGTGCTGTATTTTGTATTTGCACTCAGCAAGCCCACGTTAAAATACTGGTGATGGGGTGGAAAGAGGAGCAGAATCTTTTATTAGACCAAATGATGACAGACAGAAAAGGAGACAAGCTTTTGGTTCAAACAGCACAGTATCAGCTGGGTGATTAAAATTGCCAAATCAAAGCTCTCGAGTTTACATGACTTTGATCTTCTCATTTCTGGTGCTTTGTGTATTTGCACAACAGTTCTGTGTGCTGAGCACAACTCGTTCAAACTCGAGGGCATCTTCCTAAAATCAGTGACTACCAACTGAGTGACAAACTGAACCCTTTCACTGTTCTGAGGATGTCTTGCTTACAGCCTCACTTGTAAAGTAACTGAGAAGTTGTACCTGGATTTTCCTCTTACCTTTTCATCTGTCCCTCGATTGAATTCCAGCCTGTTTGTGCTACAGGCAGAAGTCAGGATTGGTGTCTGTTCTCCAGCAGGAGGGATGTCCTGACCTGAAGTGCAGCCAGCAAACATCTGTGACCTTTTCTGCATGAGGAACAGGGGGAAACAGAATAATTGGCCATCTCCAGTCAGTGGCTCTGTGTGTGACTTTAACTTCAGACTCATTTTCAGAGCCTCCTTGCAACAGGGATAGCCTCTTCTCAGAGATTTCCTGGGAAATACAGACTTCAAGCCTAGCAGTCTGTCCTCTGTTTCACATACTTAAATTTCAGGGCTTTCCCTGGTCAGAAAGGAAAGGGAAAGTCCAGGAGAAAGCAGCGAGAGATGTAGAATTTGTGAGATGTGTCAAGTGTGGAGGAAAAACAAAGTGCAAAAGCCAGGGGAGCCTCATGCAGTTCCTTTATTTCATGTGTAGATGTATTTGTAATCAGTGCATTAAAACACTGGCACCCAATTTACCCCATTTTTCTGCCAGGATTGTGCTTTCAGGAGAACTGCAGGTGAGATGAGTGTCACCTGTATTACACTTTTCTCTGGCCCAAATTATCTTTGACAAACCAGGCTGCTCATTTTGAATCTGAGTTTGGGACTGACATTTGAAATTACCCCCTTTTGTAGCAGCTTCAAGGGGCACAGCAGTGAATCCTGAGGATGAACACGGAGTGAGGGACACATTACACCTCTTATGGAACCATCTCTATTTCTGCAAAATGACTTGGACTTTGCTGAGCACCCAAAGTGAATCCAGGACTGTTCTTTCCCAGCTCTGGGGGGTTTGGGGTGTTAGTCCCTTGTACACAGAGCAGACAGGAATGAGAACTGTGGTGCCTGGCACACATTGTTTTCAGCTTCATCACTTCACACCAGGCCGCCCTCTGACCACAGTGTGACTCACAGAGCACAACACCAAGGTCAGGATTCTTATTTCTTATGGAAAGACTGAAAAATATCTGCCCAAATGGTGGGCACACCCTCTCTTCCCAAACAACTTCCTCTCCCAGGAAGCTGCAGGCTGAAGGAGTCCAAATGTCTCCTGCTGGAACCAAAACAATTCTGTGCTCAGCTTGTTTTAACTCATGCTGCTGAATTTGAAGGTTTATCTGACTCTTAGCTGAGATGGAACCCTGCAACAAACACCTGGAGGGTTTCCTGCCAGTGTCACACACTGAACCAGTTCATCAGGTGTTTCAGAGCTCCAGAGCTGGGGAGAGAAAGGGGCTGGGCTGGTGCAGGGGGACGCAGGGCAGGAGGCTCTTAGTGCCTGGGAGGGGAATCTGGTGCAAGTGTGAGGCAGCCTGGAAAATAGACAATGCCAGGGGAGGTTTAGACTGGATGTTGGGAAGAGTTTTTTCCCAGAGAGAGAGATCCCTCAGTGGAATGGTCTGCCCAGGGAGGTGGTGGAGTCGCCATCCCTGGAGGTGTTTAAGGTCAGACTGGATGAGGAGCTCAGTGACATGGTCTGGATGGTGGGAGGTTGGATGGATGGAGTGTGGTGCCCGTGGTTCCAGGGTTGTGGGTTCAATCCCTGGGAGTGCATTTGCCTGGGAGTTGGACTAGATGATCCTTGGGGTCCCTTCCAACTTGGAATAACCTGTGACCCTGTGAACGAGCTCTTGGGGAGCCACAACTGGCTCTGCCTTCAGCAGCACTGGCAGCTTGAATGCCAAAATACCCTTTCCTTCCACCAGCCTCTGATGGCTTATCCTGACCCAGTGACAGGGCCAGGGAGTGCTGAACTCAGTAATCCTGGAGGCTGAGCAGAGGAGTGAGGGCTTTTTCCCCCTCTTTAGGGATTTTAAAAGGTCCAGAACTTGCATGGGATGGGTAGAGGAGTCAGGAGGATGGTCAGTGCCCTTTCCTTTCCAAATAATCTTCAGTGTTGGTAGTGTTTTAAAAACATGCTGCCTTCCAAAAGGGGAAAATACTTTCCTTGAAATAGACCTTGAAAGAAAATGCAAAACACTCCTGCCATTTAACAGGAGGCAAAATAAATGCATCTCTTAACCTTTCTCTGTACCTCAGAGAATCAAAAAAGGGCCTGAGTCCATGGAACAGATTGCTCATTTTTATTCTTAATGCTGCCACTTGCATATTTAAACAATTTTTAACTCCTGTTTCTGTGTAACAGTAACATTTATTTCATGGTAAACTTTGATGTAATGTGTGTGCCTTTTGCATCCTTTGATATTTCTTCTTGTTCCTTTGCAAGGCCCTTGGCAAATGACTGGCTGCCTTCTGACTCTTTTCTAAACACATTTACTTCTGTCACCCTTCAGAGCCATGAAGAAAGGAAATAGATTCCTGTGTATTTTGTTCCTTTTCTGTGCAAGGTCTGACCAGCCAATAGCAACATGTAATGAAACTGCTCTGATTGCACCACTGTCTTTTGTGTTAATGCCATCCCAATTTTTTTAAACTTCCCTTTAACCTGTAAGTGGCGATCAAAGATATTTTCTAAGTGTTTGAACTGCTTTTTATACACATCTTTGGCTCTAATGGAGAGATTCATGTTTGTACTGCGGCAGGTCTCTCCATTTCCTCGGTGGGTAGGACACCACAGAAACACTTTTGCATCCTCTCTCCACTTACAAATCTGCCACATATCCAGTTTTTACAGGTTGTCCTGTGTAATGCTCCAAATACATTTGCAGTTGTTCACAAAACACCTCTCTTACCCTTTGGCTTTCTTTGAAGCTCTGAGTAGAAACACTGAGATGAGTTTCCTGGTGCCTTCTCTGGCTGCCTCAGCAATTCTGCCTCTCAACAGGCCTCTCCTTTCTTACCTATTCACCCGTTACAGAGAATTCCTGTTCCAATTTGGTTTATCCTCAAACATTAAGATATGAGACTCCTCCTTTGTATTGACTTCTGTCCTGAAGAGTCATCTTTAAAAGGTGTGCACTAACTTTTTTGTCTGCCCTCTCTCCTCCCCACTCCAAAATATTGCCTGAAATGGAGAGATTAGCTGCCTCTGCTGCCCTCCCTTCAGGCTGAGATAACCCCAGGGGAGCCAACCCGCAAAAATGAGACATGTGCCCTTATTCTTGATTAGGAAACGTGGTTTAGGCTCATGAGCTTAGTGGAATATCTCTCAAATGTCAGTGATACAGACAATCTATCCATCTGGAAAATAACCTGCATTTCTCTGCAAAAATAAAGCAACCAAGCAACAACAACAACAAAATCATCCCAAAGCAAAATTTAAGCTCAAACTGAAAAAAGTAGGGTTTTTTCAAGATGGTTTGTTCACTGGATTGGGGCCTTTAGAGCAAAACTTGAGGTTTGGAGGAAAAGCTTTTTGAAGAATTCAGTTAAAATTGATGTAATCAGTGTAATTGTGACTTAACTTCCAGAAACCTGGTTACCCAACGTCAGGGAGTGTCCTCCAGACCACTCAGGTTTACTGGAGGCCTCTCAGGCTTCCTTCTTCGTTTTTTGTTGCCTCATAATTTGTTGTATTTTTGCATTTCCCTCATGTTATTTCTAAGCTACTTTCAAACATCTTCCAAAACAGAAGTACCAACAAGCCCTTGCTTTTGTACAGAAATGTTGAGAAGGTAAAGATCATTTCAGTGTGTGAATCGTGTTTAACTTGCACTGTGGAAAATGTGGGGACTGTGAGCAGCTCACGAGCTGGAAATGCCAGACGCTGAGAGGTGTCTGCTGCCTCTCGGTGAAATTCAGGAGTGCTCCTCATGTCTCCAGTTCATTGGTGCTGTGGTGCTCCCGAGGACTCTCTGTGACAGGGGCTTTGTTGTATCCCACAGCTGAAGGAGATCGATGGCAGGAAGATCATCCGGGCCATGCTGTCCTACGTGTGGCCCAAGGACAGGCCAGACCTGCGAGCCAGGGTCGCCCTGTCGCTGGGATTTCTGGCCGGTGCCAAGGTAAGAGACCTTTTTGATTATTCAGGGGCTTTTACTCTCTTTAAATGTCCGTTTCCTGGTGTTAAAACAGCAGCCTGGGTTTTTGAGCAGGAAGTGTTTGGGGAGATGATGGTGGCAGCCGGAATTTTTAGTTCACATTAGTCTAGGCCAGGATTTTCCATTGCTGATTAATAGTTTACCTCAGAGAGTACAGAAAATGAGAATGAAAGGTTGCTCTTCTTGTGTGGGGCTGGATCTGTCAAACAGGATTTCTTCAAGGCTCTGTGCCCTGAACCTGAGCAATGTGGTGGCACCTACTCACAGCTCTTCCTTTTCCTAGACTGAACTCCAATCTTTTGATATTTCTCTGTGAAATGACAGTGGAATTTCACTGTTCCAGGGTCAGAAGCTGTGTAACTTATCTTTAATATTTAAGAACCATGCTCTCATTCAAGTGATTTTTCTTGATTATGAGATGGAGGGTTGCTCTTACCTGCACTTCATTGTGGGAAAGGACCTCTTATAACCTTCCCTGCAACAGAATTAGTGTTTATTTGTTCTTAGAGAGCATTTCTCATGCCAAAGCTTTCTGCAGAATAATGGAGGATGTATTTCCAATTCTGTGCAAACTTTGTAGAATAGTTCAGCAGTGCAAATATTAACTTTGTGCAGAAAAATATTTTGCTTTATAAAAACCCAGAAATATTTAATTGCAAAATTCAGGGAGGCAATTTTGTGAAGTCCATTGAGACATACAGCTCAAATGAGTTAATTTTAGCAGCGGCCAGCACCATTGCCGTGGTGGGAAAAGGGAGAAGGAACAAATCCCAGCTTTTGCAGGTGTTCCAAGAGGGGAGAGATGTGCTCCTTCATTTGAGCTGAGCAGCAAAGGCCAGTCTGCTGTTCTGCAGCTCTTCCTAAGAGCTTTTATCTCTCAGGTACTGCTGGGCCCTGCCCACAGCAGATATTTGGGGTTGTGCTGCTCTCAGGACGTTGCTGATAGTGCAGGTGAGGACATGCCCAGTGTGGCAGGTCTGAACCTCCCCCTTGTTTGTGTCCTGAGCAAAATGCACAGCAATGCTTCCCCTCAACAAACTCCTGGGGAAACTCTGCTCAACATGGAGATGCCTGGAGGTTTTGTGATTTACCAGGGGGATGTGAAAATTCTTCTAATTATCTTTTTAGAGCCTGGTATGAAAATAAAACTGGTGACCAGGGTGCCTGTCACCTGTCAAAAATTGGGAAAACATACAGCAAGCTCCCTATGGAAAATATAGATTATAACTGGCTGGGGTGACACATTTCATGGGCGTGTTCTGGCTGTCCTTGGCTACTTTATGTTGTTCTGTCATTACCAAGTTGGGTTGAATAGCTGCAGTTTAAGGAGTTATCCCTCCTCTCATGGACTGCACTCACTCTTCCTTGGTGGAAAGAATTTTCTTGGCTTTCTTCTGCCTTTACATGTGCTGAGTGTGCCTGTAGTTATTGTGACACAACAGATGTGCAACAGTTTGTAAGTGAGCCCTGAACATCTGCTTCTCCTCCAGAGCACTCTAAAGGCCGCTTTGTCCTGGAGAAAATTAAATACCGAGTCGTTTACCTGGAGCTTTCCTGGGCCTGACGTTTGCTCATTACCCCGTTTGGGAGCCCTTTGTCCTGGCGGCTTATGAGGTTAATTACGATGGAGTTTGTGGACCACACAAGCAGTTAGTTAAAGTTTCTCTGCTCTTTAATTGTGTCAGCACAAGAACACCAGCATGTTTTCCTCCTGGCTGCAGTTCTTTGTTCACCGTGGAGCAAAGTGAACTCAGTGGCTGAGGGATTTCCATCCCTATCGCGGGTTTTGTCTTACAGAGAACTGGAGGATGATGCTGGTGATGCTGATGCTGCTACTTGTTGCCCTCCACAGTAGAAAATACTTCTGTAAACTTCTGGCCAATTTCTTCTGAGGTTCACAGAGGGCTTTGATGAGGTTTTATACCTCAGAATTTATAAAGTTAAGTTTCCAGTTACAAGACAGAAGCTGTAGGGTGGCTTTAGTCTGGGAAGGAATCACAGAAGTTATCACAGGTAGGTTATGAAATGCTCAGCAGTGGGGAGAATGTTAGGAGTTCCCACCCTGTTTGATTGGATCACTTAGCCACAAAGCAGCTGGAAATCATCCCTCCTTGTCCTGCTGCTCGAGAAATAATTTGTCTCTTGAAGCCTTCCAGTTCAGTAAATTCACTTTCAAAACAAAAGCAGTTTGTGTGCAGCTCCTGAAGAGCCTGCAGTTACAATCTGTCCTGACTCCTTTTGTAGGGCCCAGTTGCCTGTCATTGAACAAATTATGGTGGTTTTTGGTTCTTTTTTTGTCTACACACAACTGCTGGTGGCATTGTGAGCCTTCAAAGGGAGCTGTTAGTGTGGCTTTTTATGACAGGATGGAGTCTGCTCTAGGGCTAGTGAGGTCTTTTCTTCCTTGGAAGATTTGTTGTGTTATTATGACACGCTTTAAATTTTCCCCTTAAATATTTATAACCTCTCTGGAGGTGTGTGATGTGAGGAGTACACAAGGCAGTGTTGTCAGACACCAGGATTACCCTGCTCAGCTTCTCTGCATCTGGTTTTGCTTTTTCCACGTCCTCTCTCCCGTTTTCTCCCTCCCCTCCTGAAGGATGTACAGCAAATGCTTCCTCACTTTCCTGTTTCATCCCTTTTTATCCTGTGGCACCAGGAGACGTGCTGGGGCTCCCGAGGAGCTGAATGAAGCACAGGAATGTGACCAAATCGCTTGTCACCTCTGTCAGCCTGCAGAGGTTGGTCACAGAGCAGCCTTGTGTTATTCATGAGGCAGAGAAGACCTTCAGGCTCTCTGTGTTTCTCCTGACTGCTAATTCAGGAGCAGGAGAACACAGGGGCTGAATTGCAAATTGGGATCCCCTCTGCTCAGTGATCTGGGGGTCTGAGCCCTTCCTGGAGTCAGATGAGTGCGATAAACCTTCAGAAACTGTCAGCTTTTCCACAAGTTTCAGGTGAAAATATTTGAAATTGATATTTCTTTTTTTTCAGTGGGTAAGGTCTAGTTCAGGTCATCATTAAATGTGAAGCAGACATGAAGCCAGGTGTCTCTTCCCTATATTTTGTACCCCTTTGGCAGCCCTGCCTCCCCAAGGGGTGGGGATTTCTGTTTGTACCTCCCCAGATGTTGGATGTGTGTGTTGATATTGATCCAGAGATAAATCCAGTCATCTTCATGCCCATGTTTCTCATTGAATTGTTGGCAAAAGAAGAGTTTCCTGTGGACCAGCTTCATCTTTCTGGGGCTCAGCCTGTCTCTAATCCAGCATCTTGATTAAAGAAACGCTGGGCAGAGCAAAGTGAAAGATAAAACTGTTCACCTTGAAGTCGTGCAGTCCCGCGAGAGAACGGAGATGATGTTGCATTGTCAGCTTAAAACAATGCAGTCATTAAAGAAATGTTTGGACTCAGTTAAGATGATTCATTCATTGGGCTGAGGTGACTTCATGGGGGCTCCTTTTGCTTTCCAATAAATCCAGGCAAGGATAAGCTGTTCATGCAAACCCAGAAATAAAGATGTACAAATGCCTGTTGAAAGAGTCCTTTTAATGGGAATTGTTATCAAGCTTTCAGGCATTAGGCAGAGGAGGGAAGACAATTGTTTTTCATGGTAGATTTCCAAGGTGTGCTTAAAGCCTTTTGTTCTGTGCCAGCAAACCTAAAGAGAGAAGAGTGAATTTATTTATGCAGGAGGATGAAATTTTTGTTTCCTTTACTGTGAATGTGAGCTCATTGACTCGACAAAGTGAGTAGGAAAGGCCTGTTTCTAATAACGGCCTCTCATCTCTTGCTATAAAGTTTGTAACTTTTTTTTCCTGTTTTAAATTACTGGAAAGCCAAGTGTCCTGATTGCTAATGAAATGCAATACCATACTGCCTTGTTCTTATTCAGGAGTCAGAACAACTATAACCCGAGACCAGGCTTTAAATTTCATTAAAAACTCTTACTGGGGAGAATTATATTGATGTAAAAGGAGACATTTCTGCAGAATTGTAGCCTGTTACCAGCTAAATTAATTGTCAGTGGAGAACAGCAGTTTAAAGAAATACATGTCTGCTTTTTAAATGGACTTTAAAATGTATCTGTGGTTCTATTTCAAAACTACCTGTAGTGCAGCACAGTCTAGTGAGGAATAAAATCCCCGCAGGGAGATCTGTGGGTGTCTGCAGCCACTCCAGACAACGTGCATTACAATATCCTTATTTTCTGCTGAGGAGTCTCTCCCAGGTCATGGTGGTTGTCACTGGAACAGGAATAACCTCATCGAGGTGCCCTCCCAGCTCATCTGTCTCCTCTCAAGAGTTGTGGTGGAGATTATGTTGTAATGAGAATTTTGAGGTTGTTTTTTCAATGTATATCATAGGAGAGAAAATGGATCCCTCCCTCATTTGCATTAGATCTTTTGCCTGAAACACTGTCTAAAAAAATCAACAGCACAGATCCAAAAATTAACAATTTTTCTTTAATCCCATAGTTTACAGGAATATTTTGTAACAAAGGAATATTGGATACTGGGATAGTTACTATTAGAATTTCTAGAAGCCTGTCTGACTTCCTTCTTGAATTTGGGCTGAACTTATGAATGGCTTTAGCACTCCTTTGTCTCACAACCCAGTTTTATCTGGTTAATTTACAGTTTTTTCCCTGAGCTTTCAGCTCTGACAGATGTCCCTAAATACAGTTGGGATCTGAGTGGGGATCCAAAACGTTTGGTGGAGGGAGAGAGCTGAAATATCTGTCTCAATCTGCTTTTGTGGTTTTGTTTCTTCTCATGTAAAATAATTTATCATCTACCCACATTTTTATTCAAAATACCGAGAAAACCCCCGGCTTTAACAAAGTCAACTCACTGTGAAGTATTTTAACATCTCTAAAAAACTTAGGTCTGTGTTTTCAAAGCTTGTCAGTTAAAAGCAGCTTGAATTAAGGAATTTATTAATTATATGAAGTTCATCAGCAAATTGTCTTATTGGTATTAATGGGTGATATAACAATGGAAAATGAAGATTTCAGAATTTGATATTTTCTCTAAGATTCTCGGTACTTCTTGTGCTACAATCTTGCAAATAGAGAAATTCCCAGGTCGATGTGTTAGTTGGTTATTTGGGGTTTGGGTTGTCCACGTTCCAGGAGATGGTTTGGGGGTTGCAGCTCTTACAGCAAAGTGCCCTGACAGCCCTTGTGATGGGTTATGATGGGTTGGGTATTTTATTTGAAAACAAGTATTTTTAAAGTCATCATAGACTGTACAGAAAGTCTTTTGTGCTGCTGTGCCGAGCCCCGGCCTTGATGTGGATAATACGTTTGTGTTTATGGTGTGTTACAAATGGGAAGCATTATGTGAATTTGGAGGTGGCATTAAGAGTCAGGGACACAAAGGATGGGTGAGTTATTTCCTCGGAGCCTTGGTTTAACGCCTCTTGATGCCCCCGTGTTGGCCATGTGTGGGTGAGTGGTTTCCTTTGTGGCAGGGGCTGTTCTGGCTGCAGATTGTCAGCAGCACAAAGAGCAAACAGCCCCTAATGACGGCGTCATTTAGTGTCCCTGGGAGTGTGTGTCACTGTGTGTGTCAGGCAGCGTGTCCTGGGCTCGCCCTGCTGTCCCCAGAGCTCAGCTCGGCAATGGACAGTTTGTTTAGGATAGAAATCGATGCTTAAAGGAGACAAAAAGATAAACTAACCCCGCAATCCCTGTAGTAAAGGTTTAACAGTGTGGAGAATGTGCATGAAGTAAAGGACCATCCCACCTGCTCTAAATGTAACAGCAGAGCAATTTCACAAAGAATAGTCCTGTCTTAATGCATATGGACTAATTGGTGTTCTCGTGTTTTCAGGCCATGAATATCTTGGTTCCTTTCATGTTTAAATATGCAGTGGACAACCTCAACCAGGTCTCTGGGAACGTGCTTAACGTCGGCGACGCCCCCAGTACTGTGGCAACCGTGGCAACTGCTGTTCTCATCGGCTGTGAGTGCTGATCCTGAGCTGGGAACACCCTCCACAAAGGGGGGGACAGCAGAGCTGCTGGCCTTGGCCCTGCTCAGCACAGTGGGTGGCTATGGCCTGGAATCACAGAGCGGTTTGAGTTGGAAAGGACCTTAAAGGCCAGGCTGACCATGGGCAGGGACTCCCTCCACTGTCCCAGGTTGCTCCAAGCCTTGTCCAACTTGCCCAGGGAAGCTGTGGAAGCATCCAAGGCCAATCTGTGCCAGAGCCTCCTCACTGTCACAGGGGAGAATTCCTTCCCAATCTCCCACCTCTCCCTGCCCTCTGGCACTGGGAAGCCATTCCCTGTGCCCTGTCCCTCCATCCCTTGTCCCCAGTCCCTCTCCAGCTCTCCTGGAGCCCCTTTAGTCACTGGAAGGACTCCAAGGTGTCCCTGGATCCTTCTCTGCTCCAGGTGAGCACCCCCAGCTCTCCCAGCCTGGCTCCAGCCCTGGAGCATCGTAACTCTCTCCTAGTTACTCTGTGTTGATGTCTGTTCCCAATATTCTCTGACCTTGCTTCTGGTATTCCAATTAAAAATTGAAATAATGCTTATAGAAATTATTCTTGATTATAAATCCTGCCCTTTCTTATAACCAGCTGCAAAAGAAACTGATTTAAATGTGCACACAATGGTTTGTAAATTAAAAATTCCATAAAGCTGGGACCAATTAAGTATAAATTACCTTTGAACTAAAAATGTTGAAAACACATAAAGAATGAGTCTGGTGTAATTTCATGCATGAAGGGACGTTGAAAATATAATTATTTTCCTTTTGCCAACTTTGTCATCCTTTCTTAGATGGTATCTCAAGAGCTGGGGCAGCCTTGTTTAACGAAGCAAGAAATGCAGTGTTTGGGAAGGTAGCTCAGAATTCCATCAGAAGGATAGCCAGGAATGTTTTCCTGCACCTCCACAACCTGGATTTGGCTTTCCACCTGAGCAGGCAAACGGGGGCTCTGTCAAAAACCATCGACAGGGGCACGAGGGGCATCAGTTTTGTCCTCAGTGCTTTGGTGTTTAACCTGGGACCCACGATGTTTGAAGTGGCTCTGGTCAGTGGAATCCTGGTAAGTGCTGGGAATAATACATTGATTTTTCTCTTGCCAAAGTCTCCTGAGTATTCATAATAATAATAATAATGGAATTTAAAAGGTGATTGTGAAAGCAACTCCTATAGAAGAGAGCAGGCCAGAATTTGCACCTATTAGTTTGAGTCAGTTTATTTAAAATTATTTTGACATCAGGATCTTTGGGTATTTCTGTGCTAAAACCTAAATCTCCATTACTCAGACTAAATCAAAACCAAGAATTTTGTTTTGCTTTTTTAATGGAGGGTGGATGTAACACCTTCCTTTGACAGACCTGCTGAAGTTGGGTGACATTTTGTAGCCACTGGAAGTTGCCAGGGCGCTTTAAGTTCCCTCCTTGGGGCTTTTCTCTCCTGGTGAGGGAGAGAAAACACAAGTTATTTTGCAAGGCCATTTGTTTCTTCTTCCACAGTCTTTGGCTTTCTTTCAAAACCCACCCAAGCAGAAATACTGATTTGGGATAATTTTGTAATCCTCCTTTAGGCCTGATCAGAGCAGGGATTGTGTTGGGAGGGACCATCAGAGTCCTTGTCCCCAATTTAGGGTGGCTTAACTGGAGACAACAGTGAAGTCTTGAAAATGATGATGACTTTTTTAATGTTTTGACTATTCCAGTATTACAAATGTGGTGCCGAGTTTGCGTTGGTCACTCTGGGCACTCTGGGAGCCTACGCAGCCTTCACCATAGGGATCACCCAGTGGAGGTAAGGCAAGCCCTGCCCCCAACCCTGGGGGATTGGCTTTCCCTGAGCCCTGACTGAGTCCAATGTGCCTTTGTCAGGACCAAGTTTCGGATCCAAATGAACAAAGCCGACAACGACGCTGGAAACGCGGCCATTGACTCGCTGCTCAACTACGAGACTGTGAAGGTAAGGCCAGGCTCTTTGTCTCTGCTCACCCTCAGGCAATGAGTCACAACATTTTTAGGGCCAGTAGTGTGGTTTTCAGCTTTTTTATCTGCAGAGGAGGAACGTTGTTAGTGGGAATTGGAAGGATCTATTTGCTGATAGAGTGAGAAGTTTGTCATGACTATGTCACCTTGACCATCAGTTTGTGCAAAATGTAATTTAGTCTAGAGAGGAGATTCAAGGTGGATCTCTGGAGAAGGTTCTTCCCCCAGAAGGTGGCTGGAGGCTCCCCAGGGTTTGGTCAGGGCTCTGAGGCTCCCAGAGCTCCAGGAGGGTTTGGACAAGGCTCTGAGGGGCAGGGTGGGGTTGTTGGGCCAGGAGTTGGCCTGGGTGCTCCTTGTGGGTCCTTCCAGCTCAGGAGATTCCATGATTCTTTCCTCTTTAGCTGTTAGACCCACAGCTCCTCTCCAACAGCTCTACCTGTGCACGTGAATGCTGTTTTATAACGACTCAAACACACTTGTGGCTGTCACATTGATGATTTTTGTCATTGTAGTACTTCAATAACGAGAAATACGAAGCCCAACGGTATGATGAGTTCCTGAAGACCTATGAAAATGCCTCCCTGAAGACTACCTCCACTTTGGCTCTGCTCAACTTTGGCCAGAGTGCAATATTTAGTGTTGGCTTAACAGCCATCATGGTGCTTGCCAGCCAGGGCATTGTGGCAGGTAAATCATCTGTCTGGGAGCTAAAAACTACTCTCCTTTACCTTAATTCATCCACAGTAGAGGTGTTAATTCATTTAAGGTTGGTGTGGTTTTATCAAAAACGTTCCAAAAGTTTGAGTTGTTAGAGAAAGATCCCAAGAAAATTTTTATAAATACACTTTTATAAATACACTTTTATAAATACAAATACTTCTGTGGGCTTTCTACAGAGACCTTTTCCTTTTGCTCTTCTTCCTTCCCTTGTTGGCAACACTCAGAACATTTCCCCAGTGCTTTGTCTCCAGTGCTTTTATTACTGGTGTTCTTCACTTCCCTTAGGTTTACAAGGACAGGCTGATCAAACAATTGTTTCCATATTTTAGAGGGTTTTATCTAATTTACTACATAAAACCTGCTTGCTTAGGAACACAAAGTACAATGACAGTGTTGGGATGAAACTCAGCTACAGCAAGATGGTTTTAGAGTGACAATAATGATGCTTTAAACATCCAGCAGGGTTGGAAGGGCAGACCTTTCCACCATGTGAGAGGTGCCAGGGCAGGGTTACACTGAGCACATCAGTCAGTGGGTGCAGTTCCTGGGGGTTCTTAGGCAAATTGAGAATGGCTTTGAGCAGAATTGTAGAAATGCAGCTTTAGATCATCTTCCTGGGTGTGTTCCAGCTGAACTGACTTGGCACTTACCTTTAGCTCTGTGCCATCCTGGGCTTTCCCTTGATCAGCCTGTTTGATGCTGAGCTGCCCAGAGGTTCTCACTGTGGGTCTGTGGTATGAAAGTTCTCTTGATCATGACAAATTCTGTCATTGGGATTTGTCTGTCATTGTACTTCAGGTGGTTTTTCCTGCTTCATGCATTCCTATATTACCTGTTCCCCTTCTAACTTCTTTAGGCCCCTTTACATTCCTCTCTGTGGGATTTACAGCTGCACAATCTGATGGTTTATCTGCTGCTTGCCTTCTTTGCCAGGGCTTTTATATCAATTTTTAAGTGAAATCCTCACAGATGTTGCCATTCATTTCAGGCACTTTCCTACATAAAATCTGATCTTCTGGGAATGGGGTTTGTTTGCTGGGTTTAGAAATGGAGGAAAAGAAACTAGAATTGATTGAGTTGATGATTTTTTTACATCTTTTGGTGCTTCCTAACAAGACAACCCTTCAAATCTCGTTCTCTGCCATCCCTTTTGTCTCAAGGCAGCCTTTCTGTTGGAGATCTAGTCATGGTGAATGGGTTGCTGTTCCAGCTTTCCCTTCCCCTCAACTTCCTGGGAACAGTGTACAGAGAGACCAGACAAGCACTGATAGATATGAACACCCTGTTTACACTTCTCAGTGTAGATACCAAGATTAAAGTAAGTACTCCCCTATTTTCCTGAAGTACCTGGATGTTTGATGGGGCTGCTTGTGGCAGTGCCATCATTCCACCCTGGTTTCTGTCGTTTCTGTTCATGACTGAGTTGTGGTGTGTAAGGATTCTCTTCTGCCTCCTCCTCAAGTGCATTCCTGCAGTAGCAGCTGCACGTTGCTCCCTGCAGAGAAGCCAAAGTTGCCTCATGGAAGCTGTGTTTGTGTTGAGACTTTTTGATTCATGTTTTCATACCCCATTGGTGATTAATGGTGAGGAATTTATTATTGCAAAAAGTTGTGGGGCAGAGTGTTCACAGCAGAAATTTCTACCTTCTCTGGGGAAAAGGTGGAGCAAACCAATGTCACTTGTGCAGTGGATGATGATTATTGTCCCCCCTCCCAGCTGGAGTGGCTGGTTGTGTTTCTCTGAGCTGGTGGAATTGTTGGAGAGGCTTTGTGGGAGCAGGAAAGTGGGACTCTTGTTTTTGCAGGACAAAGAGCTGGCTCCTCCCCTGCGGATCACCCCCCAGACTGCTACCATCGCCTTTGATGATGTGCATTTCGAGTACCTGGAGGGGCAGAAAGTCCTTGCTGGAGTGTCCTTTGAAGTCCCTGCGGGGAAGAAAGTGGCCATTGTAGGAGGTAGTGGGTCAGGGTGGGTAAATGGACTGAATGTGCCAATCAATGCAGAATTTAGCTTCTTACATGTGATTCTTCTTGTGTTTGCTTTGAAGGATTTTTGTTTGTGACATCCATTCCAATTGGAGATTGTAAATGGCAAACCAGGATGTAACACTAACTCCAGTTCTTTTCCATTCCAGGAAAAGCACAATTGTGAGGTTATTATTTCGCTTTTATGAACCTCAGAAAGGCAATATTTATGTTGCTGGGCAGAACATCCAGGATGTCAGTTTGGAGAGCCTGAGGAAGGCCATAGGAGTTGTACCTCAGGTATTCCCTGTTCCCTTCTCTCCGAACACTCCAGTCATTCTCTGTTGTGGTGCTGGGGTTCAGGGAAGGTGGTGGTGGTGTATAATTCCTTTGAAAGTCACCATGCTTGCTTTTTCTTCTCCCCAAGAAATATGTTTTTATGTGCATCATCCTATAGATCCAATTTCTGAAATGTGTTTATGCCTCCCCATGAGAAGCTGCTTCCTGCTTTAAGTGATTTAACTTTATAGTGATTAGCACCCATCATGAGTTAGCAAAATAGTGCAAGTGTGCATGACACACATATTTAGGACACAAAATGTGTTAATCCCGTTTTTGGGAAAAGAAATTTCCCCAAACTCTTTCACCTTCAGGCTTTGTGGGAAAAGATAAGCTGCTCTGTGGTGATTTCTTTCCTGGTTTCTTATTTAAAATGTCCTTTCCACCAACACAGGATGCTGTTCTCTTCCATAACACCATCTACTACAACCTGCTCTATGGCAACACGGGGGCCAGCCCTGAGGAGGTGTTTGCAGTGGCCAGGCTGGCAGGGATCCACGATGCCATCCTGAGGATGCCCAAGGGATACAACACCCAGGTCGGGGAGAGAGGCCTCAAGCTCTCGGGTGGGTGCTCAGGAGTTCTTGGTGCCTTTCCTGTTTATTCCTCGCTCAGACTTCCTTATTTACCTTGTAACATCTTATTTACTTTATAACAGAGGATTACTGGAGTTAGAAAAGACCTCCAAGGTCATCCAATCCAACCTTTGGCCAGTACAATGTATCACCAGGTGCCACATCCACTTGGCAGGGATGGTGATGCCGGGCAACCTGTTCCAGGGAAGGAAATTTTCCTGATATCCAACCTGAGCCTTCCCTGGCACCACTTGTGGCCTTTTCCTCCTGTGCTGTCCCTTGTACCCTGGGAGCAGAGCCCTCCTCCTGTCAGGGAGTTGGAGAGAATTCCAGATCCCCCCTGAGCCTCTTCCCCAACTCTATTCCCTACTCTGGACATGCTTCAGCACCTCAATATCCTTACAGTGAGGGACACAAACACATAACTATAAAACCTCAATATTAATCTGAAGATCTGCAGTGTGAGGCAACTGGAATCTGTGAGGTATTTAAAGGAGTGTGTTTTCAGGGGATGTTGTTAACTGAGATGATGTGTGAGCATGGAGAATCATCTAAGTAAAAATGATTTTTCTCACACTTTCTGAGTAGTGAGATAAAATTGGGAACTTTGTGTGCCCTGTTCATGCTGAGGGGCAGGAGCAGAGGGTGCAGTGGGGACAGGCAGAGGTGCTTAGTGACAGCTCAGTGTGGGATTTGTTCCTGTGCAGCAGCTGCTCCCTGTGAGATCAGAGGTTCCAGCCTGTCCCCAGGAGAAAGTGTTCATGGCTGAAGGGAACACAGAGAGGGGGAGAAGGGAAATAACAGATGTGAAACACAAACCCAAAATAGGTACTGACAGAACTGGTGAGAGTGATGATAATGGTTAAAGGTGTCTCTTGTGCTGCCTGACTCCCCACACTAGGAATGTGTAGAATAGTCGTGGTGTTTATAAACCCATGGAAGGGTTTGGGTTGGGGGGGCATTTTAAAATCATCTTGGGAATGTGTTCTTTCACTGTCTTGTTTTTATTTAAGGAAAATAAGAGTATGTAAAATGCTCAGGAGATAGACTAGAATTTTTTGAGGATAGAAAAAGAGCTCAGGGTGAGCATCTGCCAGTGAAATACCTGCTTCACTCTCTGATTCTCAACAATTAGATGAGGATTGGCCAACACCAGTAACAAGATTTCAGTGCTGTGTGTCAGGACAGGAGTCTTGGGGTGGTGCTCTCAGAAATGGCTGAGTTTGTTCAAAGGATTGCAAATCTTGGAGTTCCTTCAGTGGCTCTGTGGAAATATGGCATCTCTTCCTTGGAATCTCTGAATAGCAGAATGGCTCCCTAATGCTTGTAAAGGTACATATTGGGTTGATTTCTGCATCTAGTTTGTTGATTGAGGGTTTTTTTTTAAGTTGGTTTAGGCTTCTTATACTTTTGTCTAAAGCAAACACAAAATCCTGATTTGTTTTATCTTTTTAAAAGAGTGTTTTGTGGCCAAAATAGGGGGAATGAAAGGTCTGGGAATTGAAGGGTACTCCTGGAAGTCCAGGGGGTTTATGTGCATGATATAAAAATGAGGTTTTAGTTGCAGAGAACTTTACCAATTTAAATAGTGAGGTAGCATTTAGTGCAGGTCCTGGTGGTCTTAAGGGTTGACTCACTAAGAGTAAAGAATGCAAAACAAGTTGTTTGGGCTTTTCCAAGTAGAATCCATAGCACAGGTTTCTCATGTGTAATAGGTGTCTTTCAAACAGGGGTATTGTGAAGCTGTGGGGTTTGGAACATGCTGGAGAGGAGAGGGAGGCAGAGAACATTAAAACAGGCTGAGGAAATCACACAGCTCTAATTGCTCTGAGTTCTGCCACAGGCAGTCTGAAATGTGAACTGCAGCATTTCCAGCAGCCTTTTCAATCGTTTAGGGGAGCACATTCTCTCCTGATGGGAATGCAACATGAACAAGGATAAAATGGTATTAAATGGAATGTTTGGAAGTCTTGATGTCTTATGTAACATGTCAGACCTCTGTCAGCAGTAACTTTTATGTCTATTAAAGAAAGAAAAAAACCCAAGAACCAACCCTTAAAAATCCTGTGTGCCATTAAATTTAGACCATCATGATCCTAACTTAATATTTTTTTCTTTTTTCCCCTCTTCTCCCCCTCATCCAGGAGGAGAAAAGCAAAGAGTTGCAATTGCCAGAGCCATGTTAAAGGAGCCACATATTTTCCTCTATGATGAAGCCACATCATCTTTAGATTCAATTACAGAAGAGGTAAATTAAGATTAAAAAATTCTGAAGCTGAAGTGGAGCAATGGTGTCTGACTGTGGTGCTTTTCCCCTCTTCCATTCCTTTCCCAAATGTTGTGACTCTACACAACATCTTTGCTGAAGCACAAAACTCTCAGCCCCAGCAGTCGTTTCCCAAACTAATGTCATCCAAACCCCAAAATTTTCAGGGAAATCAAGTGGGCACTTTCTCATGGCAGTGAGGGCATGAATTCGCAGTTAGTGCTCCTTGAGAAGGAACATGGTTTGGGAAGGTGGCAGAGCTTTATCTTCCACTCTGCTGTGATACCGAGGAAGGATTTTTCCTGTATTGTTACTGGGATGATGCTGAGTTGTTATTTTCAGATGCTCTTACTTGTGTACCAGGGCTCCATGGGGGAGTTTTTCCTGCCATCAAATGACACTTGTCTCCCTTTATCCCTTGGCATAGCTGTGTTTTAATGTGAAACAAGCCTTTTTTACAATTTGGGGCTTTATCAGATCCCAGATATCCCTCGCTTGGCACTCTCCTGTTCCTTCTCTGGATGCTTGTGGCTGTTTGTTAGTAAGAAGCTGTAGCAGCGCCAAACCTTATTTACAGTCATTTCCATATCCCCAGCAGCATTTTATGTCTCCTCACGGCAGCCAGGAGTGTGTAAGAGTTTGTGTGTGTTGTTGCAGAACATCCTAAAGGCCATGAGGGCCATGGTGAAGCACCGGACGTCGGTGTTCATCGCCCACAGGCTGTCCACGGTGGTGGATGCAGATGAGATCATCGTGCTGGATCAGGTGAGGGATCCCCTGGAGGTTCTCTGGGAATCCTCACCCTCCCCCTGAGCTCCTTCCCATGGTGGGAATCCTACCCCAAGATTTATGGATTTCCCCTCACAAACTTGCCTGCGTGTCTCTCTTGCATGTTGTTATTTTTATGGCTTAACTGTTGCATGGATTTGATGTAATTCATTACAGGCTCCTGGCAGATGACGTTCCCTAATGTTGCAATTTATGCCTCACTCTCTCTGCTCACTGAGTGCCTCTTTTTCACACACACCTATTTTTTTGTTTCAGTGGAAAGAGTCAGGGCAGATTGTTCTGTTTCCATGCAGATAGAACCATTGCAGGGTTGTTCAACTTAATTATGTTATAAATCTGGACACCAGTCTCTGTTGTACCTGTAGGAAAATGTGATTGTTCCCTTTCTGTAGGGAAACCCCATAGATTTCAGCATTTGATTTGCCAATATCACTGTTGAGCTGTCACCTCAAACTCAGGCTGCCCCAAGTCAGTTTTGTTCTCTGTTACCCATATCCAGCAAGGGAATTAAAATAAATGTCCTGATGATAACTTCATAATTACTGATATTGCTAAAAACAGTGCTTTAATCTGCAGGTAATTTGTCTCTGCATTCATTTTTATCAGCTGCTATTTATATGCTTGTGATCATGGGTGTATTTAGTGCCTTAAAATACACATCTAAAAGCAAATCCATTATTATTCAGTGATTTTGGTGGGGAATTAGAACAGGCTCTGGTGAAATGGTGACATCCATGACTGTCTCTGGTACAGAAATCTGAGTGAAGCAGTGGAATAAACCACTTGCAGTGCTCCACGGAGCTTTTACTGGGTTTTGATCTGCTTTGTTTTTAATCTCCTAAAGTGTATCCTTTACACCTTAAAGCACCTTGCAAGTGTTTCCTGACGTGTTACAAAGAGATCTGCAGCGTTTTGTTTTCCAGGCAAGATTTCACAGCTTGCCAAGAGAGTGTTTGGTGTTACAGTGTAACTGTTACCTCACAAACAAAAGCACAGCTTTGCATTACAAAGAGCAGGGTGCTCCCTGTCCTGAAGGATGCTGCTGTAGCCTGTGCCTCCCCTCATCCCAGCAGGGTAAAGAGGGCTCAGGGCCTGCTCTGCCTTCCACTGGTACCCCCAGAGCCACAATTCCAGCACCTTTGCCAGGACAAAGCCGGAATCGTTCCCAAGAAGTGATGATACAGATTTTAGTGCTGGGAGGCTGAACTCAGGAGTTGCATCTTGGAGGGTTGATCTGTATTTCAAAGGCCTGGTCTCTGCTACAATGAACTCCATATTAACCACTTGAAGCTTTTAAATCATAAATTCTGCAGTTTTGTTGGTTTATGGAGATTCCACTGGCACAACTAGACTGTGAGGGATCTAGGTTGGTGTTGTGCTCTGGGATGTGCTTTCGGTCTCTGTACGGGTGTTAGGTGGTGAGTTGGACTAGATGATCCTTGTGGGTCCCTTCCAACTCATAATATTCTGTGATTCTGTGAACTGTTAATCCAAGAGCCAAGTCCTGATTTTTTGCCCAACATGTCCATCAGCAGCTGTCACAAGGAGGTAGATTCAACTGCAGATCAGAATTTAGAGCTCTGTAATATCAAATCCATGTAGTTGTCCGTATAATGCTGTTCTTTCTTGGAAGGAAGAGTAGCTGGAGAGCAAATCCATTAGTTCAGTTTGAAGCCAGTGAATGTGTCTGTCAAAGAGAAAACATCAGAGTGTTTTGAAGAGTGCTGGTGTCTGTCTGCAGTGTTGGAGTTTTCCCCTTCAGCTCTTCCTTCCCTTCTCCAGTGATGGTCAATAAATGATCTCTCTGCTGGGAGCAGCCCAGACCTGAAGTGCTCCCAGGAGTTTGTGTTTGCAGGGACACGTGGAGTACAGAGCTCATAAAAGCCCAGTTCACACTGATGGTCTGCAGGATTGGGTTTTAAATGTGCTTTGTTTGTCTAATACAAATCCCTCTCTGTTTCCTCATGTCTTGGTTGGTTTGTTACCAAGCAAAAACAAATAAGTGGAGTTTTTTGGTTCATATATTTGACTTTCGGAGCTTGCTCCTCATATACAGGGTCCTCATTAAGTAGCTCTTCCAGTTTAGGTAGAAAACTGTCCGTGCTGGTGGGCTTTAAATTGGGCACCTACCCTCCCATTTCTGTCAGTGTGGGAAGAGCACAGCTCCTTGTTTCCAGTGGGACACTACTGAGTGCACTGTGCATTCTTCTTTCCCTGCTGCCCTGAGCTCCTGCTCATTAATAACTGCTCTAAACTGTACTGGGAAACTGGGAGCCACATTCCCAAGGGTGTGGTGCTGTGGGTTCCTGACTTGATGCCCTTGTTTTGCAGGGGAAGGTGGTGGAACGTGGCACACACACAGAGCTCCTGGCCAGCCCCAGCAACCTGTACTCTGAGATGTGGCACACCCAGAGCAGCAAAGTGCTCAACAGCCACCACAGCCCCCACTGGGAGCAGAGGAACAGCCAGGAATCCAAAGAGGAGGAGAGGAAGAAGCTAGAAGAGGAAATTATCAACAGTGTGAAAGGCTGTGGGAACTGTTCCTGCTGAGAGCAACCCTGGAGCACTCTGGTGTAGCAGGTTAAAATGCACGAGGCCACAGGGAAATGCAGCTCTTGGTTTGAAATCAAAGACTTGTGGATTTTGCAGTTTTGGGGTTTTACAGTTTCACACGGGGACATCATTTCAACCAAAGGAGTTCTATTTTTGCATCTTTAGGAATCTCTGATATTCAGTGGCATCTGCAAGAGCCAGGCTTTTCAAAAACTTTTAAACTTTCCAACTGAGAGTGTCATTTATGGCGATTTTTAGGTATCAGTCAATTCTCCTGGTCGTCACTTGATGTGGATTATTAAATTGTAAACAGATTTGTCCTTGATTTACATTGTTTCCCATCATTAATGGCTGATAATTAGGTCATGTTTTAATTGTAATCAGGCTAATTTGAGCTCATTTGCTAGTGAGGAAGATGCCATTGAAATTCTTCTGTGGTGGTCTGGGTTAAAATGTGCTTCCTCGTAAAGAATAAGAAAAGCCTCAAGAAAATACTGGAGGCTTCTTGCAGCAAAGTAAATATTGGAATTACCCATCTCACCCTTCAGAGGCACCTTTTGTCCTGCACTATCAGGAAACAGATTGGTATCATTCTAAAGGCAAACTAACAGTATTTTTAAGTGAAAAATTAAAACCTCCAAGTTGAGGATTGTGTGTCCTCAGCATCTGCTGTGGCAGCTCAGGCAGAGTGCAGTCACTCTTTCTAGTTCAGTCATGGTCTTAGGGAGCAATTAAGTTTCAATAAAGACTTCCATAAATTTCTATTATCTCATTAATGGATGAGGAAATGACCTGAATGATGGCTGAAAGTGTTGCTATAATAATCTCCTTGTTTCCACAGCCAAGACTTCTCCAGTGGCAGGAAACCTCAGTGTGGGGGTCTGCAGGACACTGGGGGGGGTGTTGGGGTTGGGTCTGGGGGGCTGCATGGGTGGGGTTTGTGACAAGGGGCCAGAAGGATGGACCCACTGCTGGCCCAGGCTGAGCCCACCTGTGACAGGAGAATGGGTTTGGGAGGGGAGGAATAAGCTTGGAAGTGTGAGAGCAGCTGCAGCTGGAGAGGGGAGTGGGAATGGGGCAGAGCAACAGCCCTGCACACACCCAGGTCTGGGGACAGGGAGGGGCAGCAGGAGCTCCAGGCACTGGGACAGAGATTCCCCTGCAGCCCCTGGGAGAGAGGATTCCACTCTGGACCAGGTCCTGGCAGGACATGTGTCCCCATGGAGAGGAGCCCACTCTGGAGCAGGTCCTGGCAGGATCTGTCCCCATGGAGAGAGGGGCCCACTCTGGAGCAAGTCCTGGCAGGATGTGTGTCCTTGTGGCAGGACATGTGTCCCCATGGAGAGAGGAGCCCATGCGGACCCCCACACTGGAGCAGCCTGAGGCTGAAGGACTGACCCCATGGGAAGGACACACTGGAGCAGGGACAGAGAGGGAGGAGTGGCAGAGGCCACAGCCTCCATTCCCTGCCACCCTTGTCATTCCCTGTCACTGCTTGGAGGGAAATGGGGAATTTCAGAGTGAAGTTGAGCTTGGGAAGAAGGCAGGGACAGGGGGGAAGGTGTTTTAAGATTTGGTTTCATTCTCTCATTAACCTACTCAGGCTTCTAATTGGCAGTAAATTAAATTAATTTCCCCCAGTTGAGTCTGTTTCGCCCATGACAGTAATTGCTCAGGGGTCTCTCCCTGTCCTTACCTCAACCCATGAGCCTTTCCTCACATTTTCTCTCCCTGCCCAGCTGAGGAGGGAGGGGATGGAGAGGATTTGGTGGGCACCCAGTGTCACCTCCACAGCAGGGTTGTCTCTTCAGGGAAACTCACCCTCTCCATTTAGCATGAGCTGTTCTGGGGTAATTCTTCGTGTTGAATTTAAGAATTGAAATCTTTCTCTTGGATGTTGAAAAATAACTGTTATTTCTGGGGAATTACACCAGTATAATTACACTGATGTAATTAAGTTTGTAAATCAGATGCAAGATTTCTCAGTGTGGGCACTAGGGAAGGGCTGAATTTGGTGCTTCTGGAAATTTAATTGCAAATAGCATTTATTTTTCTGTGTTACACCCTCCCCTGCAACTAAATATAGGAACAGTAACTTAAAAGCAGTGAAACCTTTGCTAGTTACTCATTTTCTTTCTTTTAAAATGATGGGTGAAAAAAAACCCCCCACCCTGGCATCAATCTCCAGATGAAAATGATGTTAAAAGTGTATCAGATGTAAAGGAGGTTAATTTTCATCCTCGGAGAAGCAAAGTGAAGTCCTGTTAATGCAGTGGCAGTGCAGAATTCCAGCTCTCTGTGCCCTAATTGTCTCCTGGTTTAGCTGCTGGCAGCAGGGAGGGGACTGGAAAGGTGCAGAAACAGCAGCAGTTAATTGAAAAGCCTCTTGGTGAAGCATTTCCCTTTCCTGGGCCATGACAAACCCCAAACTATGTGTGTTTGGAATGAGCTGGTCTGTTCTTGCAGCAGGCCAAGGCTGTAAATGGGGATGTTTCAGCCCTAAGATCTTTTCCCTTGTGGCACAAGGCTCAGAAATGTCTCGGGTGTGAGAGATGGAGGAATTGGGGTTTTTTTCAGTGGCCAGTTTTCCACAGCCCAGCAGGTCCCCACAGAGCACATGGCATCAGGAATCAGATCAAGTTTGAATGCCGGGTTTGGTTGTGTGTGTGAGGGAATGGTTTGGGAATGGTTTCTGATGAAAGTGGAGGATTTTCTCACTGGGAATGGGCTTTGCAGGGGCTCTGAGAGCCGTGGGCATTCCAGGTGTGCAGTGAGGACTGATTTCAGGTGCAAATGCCAGGGGTGACCAATATTGGTTGAAATGTGTCAGGGTTCCAGGCCATTCCCTGTCTCTGCCATCCTGTTGATGCCAGTGGATGTGCTGCAGCTCTGTCCAGCTTTACACACATGGAATGACAGGAGGGAGCTCTCAACAAAGGCATTTCCTAAAACAAGTGCTTTAAAGGACTGGAGATGAGTGAGAGCTTTCCTGGCTTGGCGGTATGGGAGAGAATTGCTGTGGAGAAGCAGCAGCAGCACTTGATGAGTCTCCTGAGTGCTACAAAGAACAACTTGTGCTCTGTTTTTTATTAAATTTAATTTTAATTTGAATTTTTATTCCTGTCCTATGACTCTAAAGTGCCACCATTGAAGCAGATGTTTAAAACAAAAGGAGAGTCCCTTTGGAGAGACCCTTGGGACAGTCCAGGAGGCACCTCCTGGACCAGCCTTGGAGTTGTCACAGAGGCAGATGGAGTCTGGAGCTCTCTGAGAGACTTGGTAATTCCTCTCTGCTCTAAACTGGAACATCTATTTTCATATTCTGGACTCGTAGTTGGTTTTCAAAATTCAAGTCATCTACTCCTGTTATAAAATCTTTGTCTGCAATTTGAGAGTGGAAAAGCCATATAAAATGTTCCTCTCATTTTCTGTTTTTAAAGGAAATGTGTTTGTGCAGAATGGATGTTAACAAGGGGCTGCCTCTTGCATCTGTTAACTCTGAATTTACAGAACTCGGTTCTAATTCCCATGTAAGAACTTATTTAAGGCACAGGATATGGAATCAACACACAAAACTTTGGCTGTTTTAAGCTCCAAGTTGGAAAACTTCAGGAGTGATCTGTGAGGAGGTGGCTGAGCTTTTCCCAGGTGTGTGCTACAATTTGCTCCTTGCAGGGGATCCCTCAGGTTATCTCAGTCACTGTTCTCCGTGGAGCAATAGTTACCTACAGATCTCAACTCTGGCATTTTAATTTATGGTCAAGTTTCTTTTCAGACTGGAAATGTAAAATTGACGTTGTACAGGAAGGCGACAGACGTTCCACAACACCCAAAGCTCTGGGATCAGACTGTGTGACCCTTCTGCTGGAAGAGTCCTTGTCCCAACCCCTGTTCCCTCAGTGGTGTGTAGATAATTCTTACTAAATAAAGGATTTATCTTTGTGGGTGTCCTGTCACAACAGCCCTTGACATTGGAATCACTGCCTGCAGTTCTCCTCTGGGCAGCTGTAACTTCTTATCAAAGCAGAAATCAAGAAAAGATAATAATAATAATTGACATGTAGTGTTAATAATTCTTCTAGTGCACTGCATTCATCTGGGTATGGATACATTGGTCAGTGTATTGATCTGAGCCACAACAGCCACTGTCATCATGGCCAGGGATGGACGGGGGATGGATGGATGGGATGGGATGGTGGAGGGATGGAGGGATGGGATGGATGGATGGGTGGTGGATGGATGGATGGTGCTTGTAGTGCTCCACAAATGTTACTGACAAAACAAGTCACTGATTTTTAAGGGAAAAGTGCAGTAATTGGGGCTTTTCCTTCATGTGTACGTGTAACTCCTGTCAGTGCTCATTGGAGTTGTGTGTGTGCATCAAAGGAAACACTAATTACAAATCCAGGCTCTGATAACGTGCACAGAAACCAGGAGTAATCCCAGGGTCACCAAGCTCATTGCACATCCCTCTGGGGTCAGGCTCTGGGTGCAGGAGTGCCAGTTCTCTCCATGATCTGCTGTTCCCAGTCCAGAACTGCCAGTTGTGTTCCCAGCCTTCAGTCCTGGGGTGTGCTGCCCACTCACCCTTTGGGCAGTGACAGGAGGGTTGGTGGCACCGGATGTTTTCCTGCAGCACCCCGAGGAGTTTGGTGGGACTCTGGGAGGGAGGCAGAGCATTCCTTGGAAACAACAATTGCACTTTTTGGAAGTGTTTTGGTGTGGCAGTGCTGTAGTTGTGTGAGTGTTTCATTAGTGGAACGACCATGCCAGGGCTGGAGTGGTGAAGGAGGTGAGTAGTAAATCTATATTAACTGATATTGTAGAAATCAGCTGTTTCCTTGGTGCAGAAATCTGATGCCTTTATAAGAAAATCCTCAATTGCTTAGTCCTTGTAAAGCATTTAATTCATGCCAGTGTGAACTTGTGAAGCTCTGAGCCTTGTGCTGGAGAGGGAGAAGAGGAGAAGCTTTTCCCCTCACTTTGGAGAGGAGGAAAGGCTGGAGCTGGATGTGCCAGGTGCTGTCCTGTGAATGCCTCGTGAAGATTTTAGTGGCCTTGTGCACACACCAACAAATATTTGGAAAAGTGGAGGTTGAGCAGGTGACAAGTTTCGGTTTTCCCCTCGTTAGAGAAAATGGAACACAAAGGTCAGTCTGGAACTGGGAGAGGATGTTTCAAGCACAGCTGATGCAGGAATTGTGGAATGGGCTGTGAATTTAAAGCATGAAAATACATGTAAAAATCTGTATTTCTGTAAAAACCTTTATTTCTCCAGCGATTTCAAAAACTTCCTGGCTTTTGAAGAACACAGATAAAAGATTCAGCTTATTTACAATTAAAACCAGGGAATGTTTCCTGGGGGAAACTGTTTGCAGGACCTGTGAAAGGTGGTGAGTGACACTGCTGTCCTTGAGAAGGGACTGCAGGGACGTAGGATATTTGGCAGGATCCAAGGGAAGAGCACAAGGCAGGAGTATTTTAGGCTGGAGTTGTTGCTTCTGCCACGTGCAAATTGATTCATTTCAAAGCCCACACAAGGTCTGTGCTGGTTACACACGCAGAGTTTGCTGGATTTCCAGGGTAAAAAAATTAACGACCTGAAGTTGTACAAGGGAGTGAGTTGTTTTAACAATGTTTTCCAGTATTTAAATGTCAGAGGAAGAGAAATCTGGAGTTGTGAGATTGGGTTGGTGGAGAAGGAAGATTTCTCCATTCAGTCTGAGTGCTGACCTGGGCCTTGTGGAATGGAAACTGCTGCAGCGGTGTCCCCTGAGCTCTGCAGGGTCACCTCTCCTTAGACGGGACCTGACTTTGCTCTGTGCCTCTTCCTCCTCCCTCTCCCCACTCCTGCTCTGTGATTCTCCCTAAAACATCTCCTGTCTATGAGCTGGAGGAACCATGAGCAGGTTCTGTCTTAGGGCTGGGCTTTCTCCCTCCTTCTGCTGCCTCCACAGGACCTTCCCAGGGCACCTTGGTGGGACACAGTGAAGGCCCTTGTGCTGACACTGCCTTGGAGGGGGGTTTGTTTTGTGAGACAATGTTTGGGGAGCTCTGCCATGGCACCCGTGGTTGAGTTTGGGCTTTGGGTGACCTGAAACACAGAATCCCAGAGGGGAGGGACCCACATGGATCCTGGAGTGCAGCCCTCAGCCCTGCACCATCCCCAGAGCATCATCCCAACCCTCCTGCAGCTCTGGCAGCCTTGGGGCTGTGCCCACTGCCCTGGGGAGCCTGGGCACTGCCCACCCACCTTCTGCAGGGGAAAAGAAGAACACCCTTGTCCTGAGATCCAACCTGCCCCTGCCCTGACCCAACTCCAGCCATTCCCTGCCTCCTGTCCCTGTCACACAGAGCAGAGATCAGGGCCTGCCCCTCCTCTGCCCCTCCCCAGGAAGGTGTCACTGCCATGAGGTGACAACTCCCCTCAGGCTCCTCTGCTCCAGCTGAAGACACCAAGTGCCCTCAGCCTCCTCTCCAGGCCCTTCCCCATCTTCGTCCCCTCCTCTGGACACTCCCCAATGGCTCAATATCTTTCCTGTACTGTGGTGCCCCAGCAGGTGTGTTGAAGAGCACTGGCTGCTAAGGACACCCTGCTCCTGTCCCCCAGCCTGCTCTGGGTGCTCCCCAGCCTGCTCTGGGTACTCCCTGGCTCTGGTGGCTCCTGTCCCTCAAGTTCTGAGGTGTCCTGTGTGTGCTGGGCCATACAGCTGTGCTTCCACAATGGGCAGGGAGCTTTGCAGGCCACGTATCTGCACATGATGCTCACAGCAAGGAAAGGTCAGTTTGAATGTCCCGTGCACCAAAAATCAGTGTTCACCAGAGCCCTGTGCTGCTCTGAGAGCCACCCTGGCTGCTGAAGGGGTGTTTGGGTGCTGTGCTGCTCCAGGACATGGAATTCAGTTTCCATCTCTCTTTATCAAGGCACTGGAATGTTTGATGTTGGAAATCTCCAGCTGACCACAGAAACCTTCCATCACCCAATGTAGAACTCTGTGGGGTACAACGTGGCCTCCTGACTCACTGTGTGGGAAAGATGGGCCCCATGAGGTGAGGTCTGGAAAAGGAATTGCTCTGAGCTGAGCCCCCAGCAAAACCAGTGTTTGACATTTTCCATTGGATTCTCAAGTCACTAAATCCGTTGTACCAAAAAGTGGCTGAAAGTTCCTTAAACATTTCAGTCTTTGTGCAATTTGTGTCTTAAGTTTGTGCCAAATGTAGCTGGATCCTTCCATGGTGCAGTGGCCTCGTGCTGGGACGAGCTGATGGGCACAAGAGCCACGTGTACAGGACGTGCCAGGGTGGGGTGGGCACAACCCTTTGTGCCTTCTTGCAGGTGATGTGTATGGAATGCACAGCTGAGACACCTCCCAGCTCCTCATTCACACACATAACTGCCACGCTATCAAACCCTGGTACATATTTAAGTGTAATAAATACGTCCAGTTAAAAGGAGGAACAGCAAACAACAGAAATGGCTGCGGCGTTGGAAGCATTTCCTGATGGAAACGGCACAGGAATCACTGACAGCAAGTCAAAGCCAAATAACCCTTGTGAAAACAGAAGGGAAATAGAGAAACCAACTTCTCAGTGGATGATCAGGTCCAGGAGCTGACAAGAAGTGGGGTTTGTTGGTTATTTTGTGGGCTTTGTTTCATTTTAATTTAAGGTCCCAAACTTTCTGTGTGGTATTTAGTCCGTGAGGAAGCAGGAAAGCTCCAGAAAATAAATGTCTGTGTGCTTCCAATGGGTATCTAGAAAAGCAAATCCTTCAGATGGCTGTTTTCAGACTCCATAGCAGAGTCTCTGTGGAAATTCCTTCAGTGGGATTCAGCTCGTCTGTGATTGAGGCCAAAGCTGCTTTCCTGACACTGGAGCCGCCCTCTGGAGATCCTGCTCTGACTGAACACCACACGGACCTTCACAGCCCACAAATCCCACGGAATACACGTCTCTTAAGTACTTCACTCAAAGGAATGTTAAGCTCTTTTGCTAAATCTGCAAATTACGGGTATTTGACAGCGCTGAGTTTACAGTGTGACAGCTCACGTCATCGGTGGGACAGGATGAGCCGAGTCACAGGCAGCACCGCTCGCTGCTGCCTTACAGGGAGCTGGGAAGAACAATCCACTGGAAAGCTGTGACAGCCTGGGAACAGTGTGTGACATCTGTTAAACACACTTGTTTGTGTTCCTGCTGACTGTAGCAAGATGTGAGCAGCATCTCGTGGAAAGGAGAGGTTGTGTTCCAGAGCAGGAGCCAAGAGCCTCCCTCGAGGACCCGCGTCGTCGTTCAGGTGAATTCCTGTCCATTTGAATGCTTGAGCCAGATTAAAAAGAAGTTTCCCAACTGATTATTTTCCCCTGACTGCAGGAGGTAATGGAGTGAAAACTGTTGGCCTGTGAACTCTGTGGGAGCAGGAGGGGAGGCAGAGGATTCGTGGAGCCCTCGGTGCCGAGAGGTGACCAGTGCTGGGACTGAGCCCTGACTAATGATTCATGGTTCAGAGCAGCTCAGCCACGAGTGAAGATGAAATGGGCAGTGTCAGGAGAGCTGTGAGCTCCCTGTGACACTCCCAGGTGTCCCCCAGGATCAGGCAGCCTTGAACCTGTGAGATGCACAAGTGTGACCAGCCAAGTGTAAGAGCTGGGCCTTCCTACAGGAGGTTCCCTGTTGGATGAGTGTGTTCCTGGTTCCTTGCAGTGCAACAGAGTCTTGTAGACAAATCCTTGTTTTAATGGTCTAAAGTTCTCCTCACTGAAGCTGCAGTAAGACCTGCTGGACAGCACAACCAACTCACATCAGCCAGTGCTGCCCTTTAAAATAGGTTCCAAAAAGAAATGGCTGCAGAAAAACCTGCACTTGCTGCATCACCCAACTGTTGCCAAGGGAGTTTTTGCATCACAGACTCAAATTTTGGATCGCAGACCCTCCACCAAAGGTGGGCAGTGGCTGTGAGTGTGGAAATGAGGATGAAGGGAAGCCCTTTGCAGTGTCTGAGCTGCTCTTGCTGCTCATCCAGAGCTTTTTCTGGAACTGAGACAAGCTGGGATCAGCCTGGCTGAGGTTATCCATTAATCCATAAACAGAGGAAATTAAATAATTGTTATTTTAAAAGCCCAAACCCATGTAAAGGATAAAATTTAATTTTCCTGTTCTTTCCAAAGGCTTCTCCAGCAGTTTGTGGTTCTTTCCAAGGACTCCATCCCTTCCCACCAGCCTTAGGACAGGGCATTTCTGGTCCCATCAATGAGAGTCACCTTGAAGCTGCTCCACAGTGAGGCCTGGGAAGGGATAACTATGGATCAGCCTGTGGCACATCAGACCAAGGGGATCATTGTGGATCAATTTATGGCACACCAAACTAAGGGGATCATTGTGGACCTCAGTTTATGGGCACAACAAACCAAAGGGATCATTGTGGATCAATTCATGGCACACCAAACCAAGGGGATCATTGTAGATCAATTCATGGACACACCAAACCCAGGGGATCATTGTGGATCAATTGATGGGCACACCAAACCCAGGAGATCATTGTGGATAAATTTATGGACACACCAAACCGAGGGGATCATTGTGGATCAGTCTGTGACACACCAAACCAAAGATGGGATGATCTGTTTCTGAAAGGATCAGAAATATGATGCTTTGTAAGGATTATATGAAGCCTCTTGGACTCATTCTGAAGTGGAGCCCAATGTGCTGCAAAGGTACAAGAACAACATAATCTACAAATCCTCTGTCTTGGAGATCTTTTTGCATCCTCAGTTATTCCACGGTTCCACGACTCTATAACCCACAAGGACTAGTTAGGGGCAGGTTTGCTGTGAGCAGGGGGTGGTTACCTCCCCCTGGTGTTGCCATGCACTGACAAAAGGAGTGTTTTATGCCCGGGGAGTGCAGCAGGGGAGTCTTTTCAGTGGGACTGACCTTTTCTGTGAGAGTTTCCTCGAGTCCAATATCAATACCTGCACTCATTTCATCGGTCACACACCTCAGCACCCTCTTGTTAGAAAGAAGCAGGAACAACGTAGGGAAACATTGTCACAGAGCTGAGAATGTGTTTGTCCTCTAGGGAAGATCTCTAAACCCTCCCACGTGTCCAGACTTCAGCCTGTGGATCTCAGAATCGTGGCACTGTCATCACAAAGGACACGACAGAAAGGTTGGGAATGCCGAGGGAGCTGCAGGTGCTGGGGATCATTGCCTGGCTCTGGAGTGCTGTGTGAGGGAAGGTCACTTCACACAGGCTGAGCAATTCCCTCCTGCACAAATGGAACTGAAATCACAACTCTGGGGGGGGATTGTCAAGGAGGGAACCCAAACCAGAGGCTCCGAGCAGAGCTGCTGCCCTTGGCCGTGCGCAGGGGCACTGCTGACCCTGCAACGGGAGGTTTGAAGATGTGCCTCTCTTACAATGTGGCCTCCAAGGTGTCCTGTGGGAGATGACGATGTGCTGAGTGTTTACAGTGGTTTCTGCAGCTCTCAGTGTGACAGGGAGACAAATCTCATCACCTGAGACCTCCCTGAGTGGGAAGGTAAAATTCAGGCTGAGCTTTAGCAAAGCCCGAGCTGAGAGCAACTGCAGGGCTGAACTGCAGGGCTGTGCTGCCTTGGGGAGGAGTTGGATGCTGTTAGGGTGGATTCATCACTGAAAAAGTGTTTTATTTTTCCCTTTTTTATTCTTGGTCAAATTAAAGGCAAGAAGGCAAGAAGCCAGCCCAGCAGCAGTGTGTTGCCCAGAGTGTGTGGGTTACAGGAGGCAGAGGGGGAAGTCCTTTCTTGGTGCAGATGAACAGCCTGTCTGTCAATGTGACTTCAGGAAAATAAGGGGAAAAATTCATTGAGAGGTTATGAATTACAAATTTTTATTTTTTTTTTAAGCCTTGGTGGTAATCACTCTCCATAAAAAAGCCCTTTAATTTTAACATAACTCTTAACTTTGGGAAAGGTGATGAGGGATGCAGGAAGAACCTTTAATTTGTACTCATTGTCGTGTTTCTTTGTGTCGCTGAAAGTAAATATTTGGCTTAAGGAAGAAGCTAAAGTGGTTTGCACAGGTGTAAAGCTTTCCTTGCCTGAATATTTAAATAAATGGGGGTCTGCCACTGAACTGCAGCTTAGTAATTTTTTATTCAGACTTTGTTGGATTGGAAAACCTTTATTCTGTTAGGCTATAACATAAAAAGATTTATCCTTAAAATCAATTAATAAAAATCCCGTGGGAAAATGTTGCAACTAAGAGGAATGTTCCCAGAAAAAAATCAAGCATTATTACGGGGTTTTTTAAAAAGTGTGTGTGTAAAATAATCCAAAGAGATAATTCCAAAGAGATGCCTGAAGTTGTTTGGATAGAGTTGGCATCTGCCAGAGTCGAGTCACACGTAAGAGAACATGATTGACCATTTTTGGCATGGGCTGGGCTAAATTGGCTCATCTGTTGGCTGTCAGTCTCTGCTGAATTACATCCAACCCTTTGTAGGCACGTTTCCATCTGGTTAAGTTTAGGACTCAAGCTGTTTATATATTAAAAAAAATAAAGTATTTTGTACCAATAACAATTTCTGGAGAAAGGTTTTTTTGCTTACATTCCGTTTCCAAACGATTTGGTTTTCTTCGCTGATTAAAATAACCTCCTGAAGAGGGAAAGAAAATGTGCCCATGTATTATGTTAAGACCCTTGAAACATGCAAATGAAATGGAAAGAAATTAAAATTTTTGTATGTACATATTGAAATATATGTATATATGCATGCACATCCTTCTGTAATATGTGAGTCCTCCGAATTGGAAAACCAGATTTGAAGTCTGCTAATATTTTAGCTGCGTGCCTTAGGAGGGGGGGACGAATCCAGGCTGTTAAACTCACATCGAGCCTTTCTAAGATTGGGGTGGCATTATTTTTATTCTGAATATTCGCCATCTGGCAGCGGGAGCTGCAGTATTTAGTGCCACAAATAATAATGAAAAATATGGTAATGGCTGGTGATACTTTAACGTGAGAGTCTGAGACACAGGGCACAAAGCTCTGGGCGTCTGAGCTCACAGCTGCCAAAGCGTGTTGTTCCCTCTGCCCTTGTTTTCCATAAATGAGCCTTTGATTGGAGACAGCAGCAGTAATGGGAGAGTCATTGGTTAATGCACATTAATGAAACTGCGTTCCTGGAGTTAATGAACTACAGTCCTGGCAGGGGAAACACCAAGGTCTGTCCCTCTCTGCCCAGGAGGGTGTGGGTGTGCCCAGGACACTCCAGGGAAAGGTCTCTGACACAGGACAGGGACAGGGCTCTGTGAGTCCTGGGGAAATGCTTGAACTTTAAATGAAAAAGCCTTTTCCTTCCCTCTCCCCACATCAAAATACAATCAGGAGACTGTTGCATATTCAGTAAAGCTGCAGTTAAATTGTATAATTAGATGGGGCTTAAAAAAGAGCTGAGGCAGTGACTGTGCAGAGGGGAACTGGGACCTGCCCAGGTGAGTTGCAAACCAACCCCTGGGATTTACCACGTGAATTGGTGACATGGACCTGGAATTGAGTCCACCATCAGCAAGTTTGCAGATGATCCCAAGCTGGGGGCAAATGTTGAACTGCCAGAGGGTAGGAGGGCCCTTCAGAGGGACCTTGACAGGCTGGAGAGATGGGCAGACTCCAATAATATGAGATTTAACAAGACTAAGTGCCGGGTTCTTCACTTTGGACATAACAACCCCATGCACCGCTATCGACTGGGGGAGGAGTAGCTGGAGAGTGGTGACATGGAGAGGGATTTGGGAGTAATGATTGACAGGAAACTCAATCTGAGCCAGCAGTGTGCCCAGGTGGCTCAGAGGGCCAATGGCATCCTGGCCTGGATCAGGAACAGTGTGGTCAGTCGGACTAGGGAAGTTCTCCTTCCCCTGTACTTGGCACTGGTCAGACACACCTTGAGTGCTGTGTCCAGTTCTGGGCTCCCCAGTTTCAGAAGGATGTTGAGCTGCT
>WEKX01000747.1:128081-325883 GCA_013390025.1 Pitta sordida
TAAAAAAAAAAAAAAAAGCCCCAGCCCTGGGAGTAGCTGTCACTGCGCGCATTAAACTAGAGAACTGGCTAATCAAATAAAACTGGCTCATTGTCTGAAACTCTATCCCAGCGCAAAATGCGGCTGTGAATGTAATTAACCATCTGTCTGGCGGGCGGCGGAGCGCCGGGTCCGTGCGGCCGGTACCCGGGCGCTGCCATCCCCGAGCCCCGCGGTGCGGGATGTGAGCGGTGCGTGTGTGCGAGGAGGATGCTGGAGCGACGGGGGGGACACACACACACGACACACGAGATCCTCGGCTCCGAGATGTGTGATAGATGAACCCAAACAAGCCGGGGGGGACCGGCGCTGAGCGGCGGGGCGATCCGTTCGCTCTCGGGGATGCTGTGCCGTGCTCCGCCCGCCGCCGGGGAGCCGCGCAGGATGGGTGCGTATTTGGGGGAGTCGCGGCGGGGTGTCGTGGGTGGATGCGTGAGGCCGGAGGGAGCGATGCGCCTGTGCGAGCCGAGGCCTCGGCGAGGCTCTTGCGGGAAAACAAAACGGCCCCGCGGTCCTTCCATCGTGGCGGAGGTTTTCCCGGCCGTTCGCTCGGCCCTGCTGCCCCGGGAGCTCGGAGCAGCCATCAACATCCTGGTACTCGGGGGTACCGCTGGCATCGCGGCACGGCGGGACTGCGGTAACGGCGAGCCCGCGGCAGCCTCTGCGCCGCTCCACACGCGCTCCTGTGCCTTGGGGGGGTTATTTTATTTTTTATTTCGGTGCTTTAGTCATGGAATAATACGGAGACTTAAAAAATAACGGCAGTGCTCGAGCAGGTAGGATGCAATTTAAAGTCACTCCAGCTAATACCCCATGCAAGGCTGCATTTGTTAAGGTATGTGAGCTGTGCAGAAGGCAGCAGTCTTTAGTGAATCACTTTTGAAAAACAAATACTTGACAAAAGAGCCAGACCTGCTAAATGGATAACAATTATGTAAGCCTATAGTAGGTTTTGATGTGTGTCAAGTCTGTTAAATAAATCAACCTGTTCAGTGAATAAATCTGCTCTGCACCAATGCTTTATTATTATTTTTTTAAGGAGACTAAAGCTGTGTATTTGAGGTGTTTTTACCGATGTGAATCTCGTGGCCAAGCCCCGTAGCTGCCAGTGGCACAAGACAAATCCGTGGGGAGGGCGGGGTGCAGGAACGTGGGGAGGGAGTGGGCCATGGCAAGTAATAAGGTGGATATTAAAAATACACAAAGATGTGCATAAGGATTCCTAGTGATAAAATCCTCACTGATCCATGTCTTGATGGAGTATTTGCTTTGCAGTGGCAATGGCCCATACAAAGCTACATTGATTTAGCTTGCTCTGTTCACGATGGCAGTTGTGGTGAATAATTATTTTCCCAAAAGCCCTAACGGAGGGAAGAAAGCGAGTCCTTGCTTGGCCTGCACAGTGGTACAGTATCTTTGAAAGAGCGTATCCGGCTGCAAATAAAGAGAGCCAGTTCAAGTGTTACTACACTCAGCAGGAATAAAAGGGAGGCAGAAAAGGGGAGCACCCTGTGCTCCTCATCCCCCTTTCCCTCTCTGCACCTCACCCTCTGCTCGCCTTTGGGGGCAGGGAGAGGGGGATTCTGCTGGTTCTCTTTTCTCTTTTTGTGTCTGCTGTGGCCTTTTGGAGGCGAGGCTCCAGCAGCCTGCTGAATGCTGAGGAGCCTCTTTCAGGTTAAATAAAAAAGGGAAAAGGTTGTGGCCAGTGGGTTTTAAGTTGTGTAGCTGGGACAGTGTGTGTGGGGCAGTGCCTTGATGGTGCCCTCCTCCTCATGGGAGATGGGGAGGCTCGTGGATGTGTTTGTGACGGATCACGTGTGTGTCTTTTTCATTTCTCTGCAAAGAAGCACAAGAGAAGACTCAAATGTGCTGGCAGGACCCAGAAGGCCACACAGGCTCGGGGAGGAAGTGTTGTCAAAGAGAGGGGTCCTGCTCAGGTTGGCACCCTGGGTGTGGGACAGAGCCATCCATGTGAGGTGGATTATTTTTTTTGGATATTAAGGCAAAGTGGTAACGACCGAACTGTGCTGCTCTCCCTAAGCTCAACAAGAGAACCATTCCTGTGAAGTTTATGCCCCCTCTCAAACAAAAAGCAGTGCAGAATCCAGGGGGCAGAGCCATGGATACTCCAGGCCTTGCCCTGGTCCTCACAAGGGGCTGTGCAGGCGCTGTCGTAGCTGAGTTTGTGTTTGGCCCTGAGAGAGAGGTGGGTGGTCTGAATGTTAAACAGAGTAAAATTGCAATTGCTTCTCAGTAATGACGATTTTTGGGTTGTGAGGGTATTTTAAAAAAAAATATTTTGAGAATTGGGAGCAAACTAATTGTTATATAATCCACCTGTTAGGTTCAAAGTCCTGTTTTCCAGCAGGGAGAGGATTGCACTTTTTGATTTTTATGCTGGATCTTTGTGTACTTTTAGCCCCGCTTGAGTTGGCTTTATAATCATTACCTGTGTATACAGTCAGGTGCTTGACGAGCCTGATTTTGTGGAAGCTGCCAGCAGTGAGTAAATGAGCCATGTGGCATAAAACCGAGCAAACCGTGTTTTGTTGGTGCCTTGCTCTTCTCTCTTCCTTCAAGCTGGTCCTGCACACCCAGTGTCACCTGGGGGGAGGGGGGGCTGGGCTGTTCTGGCACAGGGACCCCCCTGGTTTGTTATCTGTCTGTGGTGAGATTTCAGGCTTTTGATTTTTGTGATTTTAGGGCTCCTGGGTGCCATTACAACCAAACATGAAATAATTACAGTGTGTTGTGTTGTGTAGAAAGCGGCGAAGTTACGGATGCTGAGGATGCTGAGCTGGTGTGAGCAGCCAGGTGTGGATGGTGTGAAGGAGGCACGGGTTGGGAATAACCTGTCCTGCTCCCAGTGCCAAAGGGTTGGTGCCACTGGTTCCCTGCCTGCGGGAGAAATGAGGAGCATTGGTAAAGCTGAGCTGGAGCGAAGTTTGCAGGAGGAGCTGTCGGCCCTGCAAATGAGCATTGAACCCTTATCCTTGCAAAGTCCCCTTAGGAACTGTGTGAGAAGGTTGCTCTGGTTCAGTGGTGCTTTGGCCTGTGCTGGCAGTGCTGGGTGGATTTTGTTTGCAGTTCAGGGGAGTAGCGTGTAATCTGTGTAATGCTGCTTTTGTGTGCCTCTCCTGCAAATTGATGTCTGGGGAATGACATGTAGCAAAGGCTCTAGACCAGCAGGCCTGTGATATTTTTGTAGCAATGTCTTTTTATTCAAAGCAGGTGTCATGGAGATCTTTCATCCCAGGATTTCTTTCATCCCTGGCATTTGTTAGCTTGTGTTAAAACTTTAAAATCTCAAGAATTTTTTCCGTGCAGAAGATGTTCCTTGTGTTGCTCCCGCATGGGCTGAGCTGGGTGATTGTGACACGTCTGAGGTGGCTGTGCCTGCATTGCTGCGTCAGCTCCCTGAATAATCCAGGGATGTGCTCAGTGCCCTCCCGTCACAGGAAGGGACACTGGAGGGATCTGGGAGTGGGCAGCGATGGGGGATGTTGTCCATGAGGCAAAGTTTTCTTCTGACTTCTATCTTATGACTTCTGATATTCTCCCAGTGATCTGAGCTCATATGTGCAGGCTTGGTTTTGGCTTTAATGAAGCTCTGGAAATGCTTTTTGCTACAAGATGCCTTGTTTGCTTCATTTATCTGAGCCCTTGTGTCAATGGTCTCCCATGGTAGAAAATTCTGCTGGGTAATTGTTGCCTTTCACTAATCTTCTGTGTTTTGGGGTTTTGCCATATCTTCAGAATATGGATGGATGTGTCACTAGAAGCTGCTGATCAATCTCCTTGTCTGGATTTGCTGCTGTTGCCCTGTGCGAGGGTAGGACCATGGTCTGCTGGACCAACAGTTCTGCTCCTGCTTGGACCCCGGCTAATTAACTTACCAAACCAGTGTCAACCTTTCTGAGTTGTCCTGGTCATTACTGGGATCCCTGTCTCTGCCAAGAGCTGTGGTTTGAGCCCCCCAGTGCCTCTGTCTGGGGCGAACTCGAGGTCTGTGGGTGTCACCTTGCCCTGGGTGGCAGTGCCAGCCTTTGGCGTGCCATGGAAGCTGGCAGGAGCGGCAGGGACTGCAGGCCTAGACACCAGTTGGGTTTCCTTTGCCAGTGTAGCAGCTTTCTCACCTCTGCCGTGTGCGCGTTGCCCGTTCGTGTTGTGAAGGTCGTCCTTCCTGCTTGGTGGTGTTCTCTGCAGTGTGTGGAGCTGTAACACGAGTCCCTTGGAGGGAGGAGTGTCAGGATTTCTAAAACCTCTTTTATCTCCCCTCTCCCCTGGTGTAAGGAGTTATCACCCTCTAAAACCTGAACGCTGCCACTGCCAGGCCGAGCCTGGTGAGAAGGTGGCAGATACTCTGGGACTGTTGCATTTTTGAGGCCGTTTGAGCCATCAGATGGAGGCTGTCAGAAAAACCAGCTCTTGTGGCTGTTGCAGGACGTGGCCAGGCTTTCAGGAGTGCCAGGCCATGCCTTGGTGGAGCGCAGGGACCTGCTCAGGATGGGGCACTGCCAAGGAACCGCCTGGTTGTGCCATGGCCTGTGCGAGCCCTGGAGCACACACACACTCCAGCCCTTCCAGCTCCATCCTAGGTAAGGGCTCTGCCATGCTCTGGAGTTTATTTTGAAGCTGTGGCCTTACCAAAAAAATCATATTCTTTCCCTCACACTTGGAAGTCTGAGTTACAGCACAGAAGAACCAAACGTGGAAAAGACAAGCTCTGTTGGATGAATTTCCTGTGTAATGTCCCAGTGAATGACTCGAGTTTTTGATGGAGGAGAGAAGCTGAAGCCTTAAGAAGGGCCTGTTTATTGGCATTAATTATTTTTTATTAGTTACAGCATCCATAGTTCGTTGGCAGTAGAAGAGCCCAAAGTAAGAATATTAATTCTTCAGAAGTTTTTCAAAGCTTGCATTTTTCATAAGAAGCTTGTGAAGCTTCAAATCTAAAGCTTCCAAATCCTTTTTTTTTTATTCTTCAGAAGTGCCAGTGAAGCTCTTTTTAAATTTTTTTTCATGTTTTAGCTGAAACTATGAGTTTTATACATCAAAAAAAAAAAAGTTCTTTCCTATCCACTGTGTTGGCCCCAATTTTCAGGTCTCTTGCTGGGTCAGTCAGACTCTCTGGGAGCATCATCTGTGCTCTGCTGACCCTTTGGGACTCATTTAAGGTGATTTTCCCCTCTGGTTGAGTTTTACTCTGTGACACAGGACATGAAAGGTGTGTTTGTTTGTGACCAGCCAGTTAGGACAATACTTGACCTTCACAGTTGTTGAGTAACTTCAGAGAAATACTGAAGTGCTTCATGGAAACAAGGGCTGTGGGTGGGGATTTAACCAGGGAATTAAATGCAATTCAATACAAAGGGAATCTGGTGTCTTTTTTGGCCAACAAACAGCATTTTTTCCTGGTAGGCTGCAAGGTCGTGGTTTAATAGTCTGAATATGAATTATTTGAGTGTTTAGTGGTAATACAGGTGGATGCTTGGTCTGACTTCGTGTTGCTTCAGAGAGTGGAGCCATTAATAATCTTGGCCCTCTCTGAACCTTGGGGGTGGTCACTGTTCTCATTTGTGTGGAGAAAACTGGGGGGGAGTGGGATGACTTTAGTCACAATAAGTTGTGGTGGGGTTTTTTTAATGCTTTTGATGCCATTACATGGGCAGGTTCACCTCATCAATAACTGTGCCTTCAACATGGAAGGATGGGTAGAATTTTGGGGGAAGATCAGAGGGGAAAGTGCTGCTCCCCACAATTGTTCAGCTCCCATTAAAGCAAACAAGTGAACCCCTCCCTTCCTGCCACCACTGGCTCTGGAGGGAGCAGCACACAGTCGTTTCCCGTGGTTTGTTTATGTCTGTCTGAGAAAATCCACTCTGTCAAAATCACCTGTCCATGGAGTGTCTTGTCTCAGCTTCTTCGTGTGTGTGAGATTAATTCCGAGGCACATGGAGCATTCATTGCCATCTTGTGCTGTGGATTCTGACACCAGCAGCATGGCTAATGCAGGAGGGTGCAATTCAGGCCCATCTCTAGCCCATGGTGCCTACGAATTCCTGGGAAGCAGAGGAGCCACGTGGTGTTAACCCAGCCAGGCATGGAAAATACAGAGGAACCCGTCAGCTGAAACCTCCCGTGGAAAAAATAATTCCTCCTACCCCAGTAACCTTCACTTACTTAATTGTCTTACTTGTCTGGTTAGTTTATCATTTGATGGAGAGTTTGTACTGCAGGAAAAAAAGGGTTTTGTTTATTGGGCCTGTTTCTTTGGTCAATTTGTGCTGGTTCCTTACCTGCTGCTTTCTGGGTTTGAAGAGGGACAAATGCCAGCCTTTGGGAAGGGGATACCAGGCAGCCCCTGGATTTCCAGAGAGTCTCTGGTTTGGAAGGGTGAATTTTTGTTTGGCTTCATCTCTCAGTGTCAGCATTTATGGCTGTACTGGGCAGCACCCAGTCGTGTTTTCAGCAGTTTATGTCTGTTGACAGAGTCAAGAGTGCTGCTCACAGGCCCTCTTTCTTCTGCAAAGGGTTGTTTGAGATCTGCTGCTTAATGAGCTCCGGGTTTTAGTGCCATTTTCACCCTTCTGAGGCATCTCTGGCTCTGCAGGGAAGGTGGGCATTGGCTGTGATGCAGAGCCAGAGGCAGAGGCAGTTGTTGACTGAGGCTGTTCTGTGGTTGCTGCTGTGTGGAATGACTGATTCTGGTGTGGAATGACTGATTGCAGTCCAAGTGTGAAGCAAACCCTGGTATCCCAGTCCCTCTCTGCTTTATTTCCTCTGACCTACGTGTTCCTGGTGTTTGCCCCTCTCTGGGTGCCCGGTGTGCCAGTGTGTGCTGCATTCCTCACTCCAAACACTGAGGTTAGTTCAGGGTAAACCCAGAAGCATCTGGGATTGGCTTTTCAACTACTGCAGGTAGTCTGGAGGGGATGTTGTACCAAATGAGGGGCTTGGGAACAGAAGAGCCCCATCCAGGAGCAGGAATGGGGGCAGGTGGCCCTGGGAGGGGGTAGGTGGTGGTGCTGATGCCACAGGACATGTGGCATTTCAGCATCAACGATGGGGAGGGAGCAAAATGCTGCTCAAACTGTGCTTTGAAGCTGTTTGCCTGGAGTGGTGTGGAAAAGCCTTCATGTGGGTTGTGATCAGTGAGTTTGTGTGTGGTGGAGTCCAAATATTGTATCAGCAATGCTGAATGTGTGGCCTTTAACCTCATGTGAAAGCATCAGACTTCTTTTCCCCTTTGCAGCCTGTAATAAACATAAAATATCTAAAATCTGCAGCTGACAGTATCATCTGTGAGTTCTCACCCTGCATCCCATGGGCTGGTGTTGAAACAAAAGGGAGTTTAAGGCTAGTTCTGTATTTGCAGAATATATCTAAAAATACATTGTATTTAATACATTTATTTTATTTAAGGGTATTATTACATCTTATACTACCCTAGTATTCAGGTGGGCCTGGGCACTTGCTGAAGGGGCTGTGTTAAACCACATTTCCATTTGCAAGTGGCAATAAATGAAGGGCCAGGTTGAAAACTTGATTTGTAGCTCAGTGTTTAGTCAGTATTTTTATTGTTTTGTTAATACCTTCAGTCCTCTCCCATGTATTTATGAGTCCATCCTTACCCTGTGGTGGTGGCTCCTAAACTTCATCTCTGTGGCTGTTTGAATGATCCCTTTTTGGGGCAAGATAAAGCTGCTTAAATAATAAGAAGGTAGTTGGAATAAGAGAGGTTGGAATGAGCATTTCCAGATCTGATGGGGGTTTACAGGATGCTCCTTGTGGTTCCCAAATGCTGCTCTGTCTCTCCTTGAACAGCTCCTGTGCATTGCATGGTAATGCAAGTCAAAATAATTTGTTTGATGTTATTTATTCAAATCTGGGAAGGATGGTTGTGCAAAGACCAAAGGAAAATGGTTTTAGTCTGACAAATGCCAAGGGTTTTTGTTTTGTTTTTAAAGCCCAAACAAACCCTTTGGGATCCTTGGCTGGGTATATAATACGTAGCATGAAATACACCATTTCTTTCATTCTGCTCCCTAAAAAAATCTTATTTTTTATGCATTTAAAGTGGGAGTTGAGGCAAAACCAGAGTTTAGCTCTGTTGACCTATATTTATGAAAAGAGGAGGCTTGCTCAGTATTGCAAGGCAAGAATATATAGTGCTGGTGGTGTACTCTGACAGAATGTACACACATCCTAAAGCTGCTTTTGGGGTTCTTTGTGTTCTTAGTGAATGTTTGAGCCCTTTCCAGGCAGATCCAATCCCTTTGTGCTGTTCCTGGGGTGTGTTCAGGCCTCCCAGGAACAGCCATGAAGCACCAGTGCAGGAGGGCAGCAGAACTGGGAGCTGAGAATAAAGCAGGGGAGGGAGGGAAGGAGGGCTGAAAACCTCCCTGATCTTAAGGTTTATAGGTGAACTTTTCAACTTCGTTTTCCTGATTCATCTTGTTGTTTGATTTTTTAATGCAGCCCACCCTTAATATAAAATGCAGTTCTCGTGGTGCTCATTGCATAACTGTGGCACAGATGTTATTTTTTGTAATGTTGCCTGACATATTTAAGAGGGAAAGAGAGGAAGGGAATTTATACCCTTTGGAGATGAATATATGGAGCCTATTAGTCTTAAAAAAAGTGTGAAGAGCTTGTTAGAGCTAAAGCTGGCACATCTCTGAGAGGCCTGATGTGTGGAGTGGAGCTCTCCAGATAAAGGATGAATGTGTTTTATCTGCTGGAGTTTGTTGTGTGTGTTACCAGACAGCCTAAAATCCAAACTTGGTGGAGCACTTGATGTTTAAATATTTGTGGAACTGAGACCAAATCCAAATGTGCATTGAATAAAATGTTATCCACAATTGGGTTTTGCAGAACAATCAGTGATGGTGCTCAGAGTTCAGGGATGTGAAGGGGTACCTTGCTCAGCCTGGGTGGTATTAAATGTTTTAAGTGTTTATGGCACTGCAGCTGCAAAAAACACCTTTAAAGTTGTTTTCTTGTGAAGGTTTGAGTTAGAAATACACTGAAAAAATTGCATTCAGGCCTATCATTTCCAGGTGGAATGGCCATGAGAAGGTGAAATGGTCTCCTTTTGGCATTTCTAACAACATCAGAAGTTTTAAAACGGTAGAACTGCATGGAAGTGGAGTGAAAATGGTGGATTTATATTTATTTATATACAGTAACACCCGGTGTTTGGGATCAGCCTCCATTCCCAGAGTATTTATTTTATAAACAAGGATAAAGCTGCACATCCCACCTCTCCCTGTTGTAGAGAGGAGCAAACCAGCTCACAGGGAAATGAATGACCTGCCAGAAATGGAATAAACCAAAGAATCTTGACTTCCCAGCCCTTTTTTATGCCTGTGTGCTGGGCAATGGGATAATTGGGATAAATTTAAAAGGGGGGAAGAGGAGAGAAAAGGGGGAAATGGCCCGTGCTGTCATGGTGCATCTGTTTGAAGTCTTAGATTAAAGATAATTCAAACAATTCATTTAAAAGAATTTGCAAAAAGAGTAAGTGAACGGTTATAAAAACAAACAGAAGGAAACCTGAGAGTGTTTTTGCCTTGTTTCTGCCTAGGGCAAGGCATTTTGGGTTCATTTCGATTTTGCTTTTGTTCTGCCCTTTGCCCTTCCCCCTGCTGGGTTACCTATTACAGGAAATAAGGAATTCGGCAAAAATAAATCCTGTATTAGAGTTGTAGGAGGCAGGAGTTGCTGTGTGAGGCTGCAGAGGCTCAGGTGTGAATTCGATGGCCCTCCTTGTGCCTGGCATTTTCATTCCCCACGGAGCTGATCCTTCATCTCCCAGAGCTGGTGTGGGACAGAGGGTCCCCCCTCTGGCACAGGCAGATCTTCCTCAGCTCCAGGCTCTGGGAATTTTCTCCCTCTCCAGTGCCACGCAATGCTGGGGCTGTGAAAACGTCCTGCTCTGGCTGAACAAGGAGTGGATGGGAAAATATTAGGCTAAAATAGAAGGTTCGTGCTGATGCAAGCTGTGTTTACTTTTGAAAATTCAGTTTATTAAACTCAAGGCTGCAGAACTCCAGGGATCAGTGATGCTGTGTGAACATCACCTTCTGCACCGCACAAGCAATTTTTCAAAATTACTTTTTTAATTAAAAGTTGTATCGGTTTAATGCGAGTTAAAGGAAAGTTCACAGGCTTAGTGTTGTCTGACACATCCTGCAGATTTGGGGGAAACCTTTTGCTGCCTTTTAAAGTTTACCCCAAACAGTGGATATGCTTGGGAAGAGAGGGGAGTCTCCCGGTGGGCTTTGCATCCGAGGGATTGCAGGGTGATGTTATTTATTGGTTATCAGTCCAGCTCCTCTTCCCTTGCCTTCGGAAGGAGCTGAGTTGGAATATGAACATAAGGAAAACAAGAAGGACTCGAGGTACAGCAGAGGAGAGTCAATACAGAGCTTATTTAAATGTCAGCTGCCTGGAAGAGCTCTGCTCATGAGCTGTGAGGAGAGATTAGGCCTCAGACACGACCTGAGGGAGGGAGGTGGCTGTGGGGAATGTGTGTGAAGGGATGAGCTGAGGAGGAAGAAGAAACTGCTGACTGAAAATTACATCTGACAATTAGTTCTGAGCTACTAATTGGAGAAGTGCGTGGCTTTTGGACATGGGAAGGCTGTGATTTGTGGGTGATCTGATCCGGATGTGGAATGAGTTNCTGTAGTTGGTGGGTGATCTGATCCGGATGTGGAATGAGTTGCCCACAGAGGCTGGATGAGGTGCTGAGTGATATGATCTAGATGTCGATGCTGGGTTAGTTGGGCTGTAGGTTGGACTGGATGATCTTCAAGGTCCTTTCCAGCCTTATTTGTACTGTGATACTGTGATCTGATGCAGGTGAACACTGTTACTCATCAGCACAATTGACAGGGATAAGTGACACCCATTACAAATCTGGTTACTACCTCTATATATTGGGGTTATTCCTCAATGTGTGTGCAGGGTAGAGCCTCTGGAGGCACAAGAGTTCTGGAATTCTGTCAGACTGTTGAATATCCTGATTTCGAAAGGACCCACAAGGATCATCAAGACCATCTCCTGGCCCTCGGCATCATTTTGAATCCCACTGACTTTATTTGGCCAATAGGCCAGGGTTGTAATCCTGTGGCATTTGTCAATGTAAACGGATTTACATCCACAGACAGCACAAGCCAAAAACTCACCTATTTGAAGATGAGTGCCGTGGTTATGAATTTCACAACTGTTTTTATTTTGGAAAGTTAGCCCCTAATTATATGTTGTAATAAAAAAATAGTTGTATTGCAATTGTGCCTGAAATAAAATCAGGTTGAGCACTCTCATTCCTGAAACATTATTAGCCAACCTACAAAATGTGGCACTTGGGACATGGTTTAGTGATGGGCTTGGCAGTGCTGGGCTGATGGTTGGACGTGATGAGCTTGGGGGTCTTTTCCAGCCTGAAAGATTCTGTGGAGTCCTCAGCTTTTAGGCCAGACTGGGGTGAGGAAGGTGGGCCTACAGTGCCCTGTGCTGTGCCCACTGCAGCCCAGCCAGGGTTTGCTTTGTGTGGTCAGACTCCTGCTTAACTTTAAATGGAGGTCAGTGTTTTTCAGCTGCCAGCCTTTCTTCCTCAGCACAGCAAAACTTTGTGTCTTACTCCACTCTGTCCAAGATCTGTCCAAGTGCTTGCTCAGGCCTGGGAGACCATGAGATCAGAGCAAAGGACAGCGACAAAACCGACCCAGGTTTGGATGTGAGGGGGTTTCTTTGCCTATGTTTGTGTTCTTCCCAGTCCTGCGTTCTGGTCGTGTTGTGCCACACCGCCTGCAAACATGGATTTATTAAAAAACATCACAACTGTTGCACATGCTTCTCTCCTGCAGAGAGCATGGGGAAACAAACAACATATGATGAGCTTTATTTGCATTGTTGGATGCTCTTCTGAGCAGAACAGCTCCCATTAGAAGATACGTTGTTGTCTGGAAGGGAAAGTGGCCACACTGGGCAGGCAGGTATTTCACTGGCAGTAGATTGAAGTGACTGTCCCCCTCTCTGGCATTGGCTTTTAATTTCCAACATGCCTGATGACAACAGAGCAGTTGACAAGGGGAGTAGGTTTGCATGTAAAATGCACAGGAGGTATCACTGAGCCAACAGGTCGAGCTGTGGCCCCATCCCCAGCGTTGACTTCTCCCTTGGCCATACGACAGTGCCACCATTTTTCTGCCCTGCTCACCCCTCTTGTTTCATGGCATCATTACATGGATGTATTTGCTTCCCAGGAGTGTTTGGAAAATTAGTTAAGGTTTGAAAAGTGCACTGAAGAAGTCTCTCAGTGCTGAGCATTATTACAAGTACTGCTTTAAAAATACTTCTCTGTTTCTTTTAGCAAAAATATTTTCCCTTCCTCTGGAGTTTTGCTCCTCCCGTTTTTTTATTGCTTGTGTGCTGTATCCCTGGGCTCTTCTAGTATACAGCCTGCTTTGTAAAACATTTTATCCTGTATTTGAGGCTCTGACTTTCACTATGGATATTATTACACAAAATGGGAAATAGGAGGCAAAAAGCCTCGTGCTGCTGGAGCCTCTTGGTTGCTGCTCTCCTGTGGGTCACGCATGCATTGACACATATTTGCAGTGATACACCATCAAAGCTATTTAAAGAAGGTTTTTAGACCAGGAGGGATCCTCACAGCTCTTTACAATGTGAGTGTCTCTAGAGGAAGCTGAGAAGCAGCCAGGCTGACAGGAGCACAGAGGGATGGACCTGGAAATGGCAGGTGACATCTTGAGAGAGAAATACTTCTTGTCTCTATCACTGAGCCAAGGTGGTGACTGCTGGGGTGTTCTCTGAGGACAGACAGTTCCAGTGCAGCTGCAGACAGAGCTTTTTGGACCAGCCAGCTGTTGTGTGAAACACACCCCACAGGTCTCATATTGGTGCTCTAAAGTACTGAAAAAATAAGGCAACCTTCACAGTTTAGGCCGTAAAACTTCTTCCCCTTTCTGTGACAGGGAGGAGCTATCAAGCTTAATTAAAAGGTTCAGGATATTATTGTCAAGATTTCTAGTAAAAGGTGAAGAGATCTTTCTGCAGATTACTCGTGGCCAGGACTGATTTCTTCACCAAAAATTAATGTTTCTTCAAAAATCACCCGATGAGCCAGTTGAACCTAAAGCAAGAGGGGGTAGAGTTGAGAGGAACTTTCTGTAGCATTTAAACGAGACATTTTTTGGAGGGAATCCTTCCAAGTGGTCATCTAGGCTGATGTAGGTGGTACTGAAATCCTTGGATGTGGCTGGAAGCTAAAGGGAGACAACAAGGAGTTGAATGCTGGGAGGAAGGAGGAATTTCCTCTGGCAGGGCAAGAAGACCCTGGCCCCTCTCCCTTACAACTCTCCCCTGAAATGCCCGTGTTACTTTTCCCTCCTGGGCTTCCATTCTCCTTTGCTTGTCTTTTTCCTGAGTACCAAAGGCGCACCACATTCTGCTCCAGAATGGAGATGATTTAATAACCCAGAAGGGTGGGAAGAGGTTCTGAATGACCTGTAAAATGGCATCTAACTAATGAAGGTTATGGGAAGCTCGTCTTCGGAAGGGGAGGCACATGGTAGGTGTGAGACTTCTGCATGTGCTCAGAAGAGGAAACAAAATGAAGCTGCCTCTCCTAATTGAATAAATCTCCCATTAAAAATAAGTTCTGAGGTTCTGTTGGATTATACCAGTTTTATGTGGCTTCTAGTTAGAGTCTTGTAAAAAATGTAAACAACACAGACTCCTTTAGATTTCATTTTTTTTTATTCCAACTGCAGATATGTTCCAGTCTTGGGGATTAGAACTCTGTATGTGCCCAATGAAAACAATCAGTTCATTAATGCTGTTTTGTTAGACCTTGCCCCCCTCTTGCCATGGTGATAAGGGACTTTAATTAGATCCCGGAACAAATACTGGAGAGCTTGACAAAAAAGAGAAACATGGGGAGGGGGTGGAGAAATACTGAGATGTTTTTAGCAGATATGTGCAGAGAGCTGGATCCTGCAGAGGAGAGACTGGGTTTTATTGAAAAGAAATATTGAAAACACGGGTTTCCTTTCCCGGGAACAGAGCCTGTGCTGGTGGGCTGGAAGTGTCTGTGTGTGGAGTTGGTCCTGGCAGCTCTGTGTGTGTCAGGTCGTGCTCCCAGGTGTGGGTACCTGTCCCTCGGCCCCAGAGACTGAGCAGGGAACTCAAAATGTGTGTTCCTAAATCTGTTCTGGATGCTGCTGATGGTCCCCAGTGGGAAGAGGCCAAATCACATTTTCTTGCGTGTGTGTCTGTGTGGAGAGGGTTTGAAAGGGAGGAGAAGGATAAGAATTCAGCGGATTTTCATGGATACAGAGAGTGCCTAAGGAAAAGGGGGGGATTATGATGCTGAGCAATGCAAAGGAAGGTTGGCAAATAATATTAACTTGGAAGAGGGAGAGAGTTTTCTCTGAGAAGCAAATAAAAAAACCCAGGCAGACAGAAACACAGGCATTAAAAATTAAGAAATGTTGGGTTCTTCTGTTTGTTTTCTGTTGCTGATGCTCAGGTTACACCTTCAAAACTTCCTGCACCATCGTGCAAGGTAGAATATTAACTTCAGGCTGGGATCTCAGCTTTTCATTAACTGCATTTCCAGTCTGAAGTCAGAGGACTGTGGCTATCAGCTCTCCCTCCTTTGTCTCTGGTCTTGAATTCTGTGCTGCCTGAGTAGTTGAACTTCATAATTATTCCTCACTTAAATTACCTTTCAATAAACTAAAATAAGATTATCTCCTGGAGTCTCTCCTAGGAAGTGTGTTTTTCAGGTCATAAGGCAGTTGTTCTCTGAGCAACTAAGTTATTAATTTATTTTTATTTTCATGTCAGGCTTTCTGTATCGCCGTGACATGTCTTGGAGCAGAGGTGAAGATGTTTCAAGGGAAATTTATTGTGTTACAAGATGATGCACAAAAGCCAACACTGTTGTCAAGGCCTATCAGGCAGTGTAAAGGCTGGAATTGGAGCTCTGTCTGGCTTAATATTTTAGAAATTTTTAAGTAAGGTCAAGGTGTTACTGGAAAGCAGGTAACAAACCTGCCAGCGTTGGAGCAAATACTGTATCCAAAAGCAAATCCAGGTGTCTGTAAACACATGACAGTAGGTGCTGAAGTGACAGTGTGAGGCAGGTGCAGTCTGTGGGTAAATCCAGAGCTGTCCATCAGCCTTCCCGGGCTCTGAGGGGCACTGAGCTCAACGAATTCTGGGGAAGCCACAGGAGCAAGGTGTGTGGAACAAAAAGGGTTTGGTAGCTCAGGCCAATCCAGAAAAGCTCCAGGTGTCACGGTTTGTGTGGCCTGCTCGGGCTGGCTGTGACAGTGAGCCAGGGGGCTCATTTTAACAAGGGTGGCTTTGTGTTTCCTGAAGTGTGTGCAGGAAAGAGAAACTGTTTGAACGACAGAATCACAAATGTGTAGAGTTGGAAGGGACCCACAGGGATCACCCAGTCCAGCTGCTGGCCCTGCACAGGCCTGTCCCCAGGAGTCACCCCATGGGCCTGAGGGTAATTTCACAGTATCACAGTATAGATAAGGCTGGAAAGGACCTCAAAGATCATCCAGTCCAACCTACAGCCCAACTAACCCAGCATCTACATCTAGATCATATCACTCAGCACCTCATCCAGCCTCCCCTTGAGCACCTCCAGGGTTGGTGACTCAACCACCTCTGTGGGCAACACATTCCACATCCGGATCACTCTGTCAGTGAAAAACCTTTTCCTAATATCAAGTCTGAACTTTCCCTGCTGAACCTTAAGACTGTGACCTCTCGTCCTGTCTAATTTGAAGGTTGCCAGGTGCAGGATTTCTTCCAATTTCTTAATTCTTCCACTATTTCTCTGTGTTTCCAGTACCCCTATGCAGAGTATTTATTCAAGGTTAACAAGATCTCCTCTACAGTTCTTGCTGTTCTCTTAAAACCCAGGATTTCAGTATTTTTTAATTTACCTTGAGAGTAGTGGCCTTGGATATCCAGGACTATCCAATATTAGTTTCTGTTTTGCAAAAAACCCAGGGTTCTCTTTGGAATTAAATGGGATTTTAAGCTTTGCAATTTTCCCTACCCAGAGTGTTGTGAGCTTAAAATGTCACAAAACAACAGTAGGGTTCTAGAGACAGCTTCATGGAGACTCAGTGGAAAGGGATTTCAGATAAATACATGCAAGTTGACGGTACTTTTAGTAACATTAATGAAATAAGGCATCAAGGTAAAGGAGGGGAAGGAAACTTGAATTCTCAGGGGGCTGAGTTGGAGGAGTGAGCAGTGCCAGCCCCTTAATGCACCTCAGTGGAAACTGGTGACGAGGTTTCCCTACTCCAGAAAGCTGTGCTTCACAGAATTACTGTCAGATAAACATTACTGCAGAAAAGAAACCTGTAAACCCGTGCTTTTATGGATTGTAACATTGCTGGTTGTAAATCACACCTTTAAAATCAGCACTTTTCAGGGCAGATGCTGCAGGAAAAGTGAATGTGAGCATCTGCCCATCTTTAGCAGTCTGGTTCCTGCAGAATTCAGTGGAAGGTCTCAGGGGGTCTGGAGCTGTTCTAGCACAGGGAAGGGATTAAATAGTGTGATTGGATAATCTAGAGGAATTTAGCCTTAAATCATCGTTTATTTTTATTTTTTGTCAGCTGTTGTTCCTAGTAGTTGTACATGTTTTCTCGAAGAAGTTTTATGTTTCATTGAGTCAAAACATTGTAGTATTTAAAGCTGGAATTTTGAGTTAGAACTTAAACCTTTGCTAATTCCCACCAGTGGTTGTGTTGTCTGTGTGCAGACAAATACAGAGAACAAACTCAAAGTGCCAAAATGCCGAGTGCTCCCTGTTTCCCACGGCAGCAGATTTGCAGACAAGGGCAGTGGCAGCACATGGAAAGGTGCCTGGTTTACTGAAAACACCTTGGAGTGATCCAGTGATGCTGAGGAAACCTCTCTTTAATCCTTACTCTGCTTTCCACCCACTTCACTGAGTTACTGAGACGAGTTCGTAGTGCTGAGTTTTATATAAACAGTATAAATCATGGAAACAATGGAGACCTCATTTGTGGATCAGACATTGAGGAGGATTTCCTGGCTCGAAGCAAGTGCCAGTTACCTTTGCTGTGCATAGTTCCCTTTGTTCCATGGCAGGGCAGTGCCGGAGCTGGGTAGGAATGGTGCAGCCACACCAAGAGAGATGTGTGTGTGTGGGAAAAGTCCTTAGTGGCCTGGCATCTGCCTTTACAGTTTCTCCTGAGCTAATTGTTGAACCTTTATGTTAAAAAATGAAACCTAATTAAGGATTAAGTGAGTTGAACAGTGTATTTGCAGCTAGTCTATTCGAGGTCTTGGTTCGACAATTCGAGCATGTTCTCCTGAGAGAGTCTCAAACTGTGTCTGAGGAATGTCCAGGAACACGACTGTAAGGGGAGGAATCAGGGTCAGACAGAAATGATGCACAGCTCATTTAATAGCAGCCCAGCAGTTCCAGGGAGGGGCTAGAAGTCTCTTCCCAGATGTGTGTGTTTATCCCCACGGTCGGGTCTTTGGGGGAGCACAGCCCTGGGATGGGGCAGGAGGAATGACCACTCCTCTTCTGCAGCTGTGCTGCTGTTTGTCTCCTTTCCAGCTCTCCTGGGCAGAAAGGGAGTCCAACAAAAAAATGTGGAGTGATAAGCTGTGCCTGCAGGAGAGCTGGAGATGCAGGGAGCACCACACTGCTGTCTCCGAGAAATACAGCTCTAGTCTGGGATGCTCTTTGGCCGTGGTGTCTCCCGAGTATCGTGGGACAGGTTTAGCCATCTGGCAGGTCGAGTGGTGCACAGGCAGCAGAGCTGCTTTTAGGGAGAAGCGAAGTGAGTGGTGGTGATGATGGAATGGCACAGCTCAGTGAGCAGCGCCCAGCTTGGGTGGCTGTGCCGGTACCCGAACATCGTGGGTGTCTGGGCAGGCCTGGATGATCTCACTGGCCTGTAATGGTGCTGGCAGCAGAGCCTGGGTACTGCCCTGGGGTTTGGTTTGTCTCCCTGGCTTCCCCTGCCTCTTATCCTTTGTGTTCCTAGCATGGAGGCTGCAGATGGTAATGGGGAGCAGGGAGGTCCTGGCAGTGGGTGGGCACTGGGAGCCCCCAGGGCTGGGGAGTCGTTCACACACAGCTCTTGCAGGACCCTTCTGCAGAACACTGTCATGTTGCTATACATATATATTTTTATATATATCTATGTACACACCTTAAAATTCATTACATTCTGCCTCCTTCCTTGTGCAACCACCCAGAGTTTGTAGTTGGTTTAACCAAGTTATGCAGTCAAACTTACAAAAGCACACAAATGTTTGAGAAATTAAATCAGCAAGATGAAAGTTACGGCATGGAAGGGGAGCAGGAGGGAATAAAGATTGTCAAAATCTTGATTCTAAGCAATTTATAAGCAAATTTTTGGGGCCTAAGTCTTTCTGTGTGCTCACTGGGAAGTTTTTGTTTTACTCTTGCATCTCACTTGAGGACAAAATAACAGTACAGCTTCCAAGTCTGTTGTGAACAAAATCCTGTGCACTTTGCTTCTAAAAAGTTCTTTTTTGCACTGTGTAGAAGTTAGCACAGAAACATCACATCTGTGTAATTGTGTGCAAGTGCTAAATGCACATTTAGCCAGTGGCCCTGTTACGTACTGGTGATGTTCATTAACAAGTCTTTTAATCCTTTTTTTCACAGAAGGTTGAACTGAGAGGAGGAACTTAATGGTCCAGTTGTGTAAAAGTGCTCTGGGTGCTCACTCCCCATGGGTGCCAGTGAGGGTGATGAGAATCAGGCTGCAGAGGGTGTTTAATCCAGCAAAACCAGCTCATGTCAGCCAGGTTCTCCATACAGCTGCTTGGAGATTGCCCTGTTCCTTGGGAAAGGATGGTAGATGTTCATCCGTGAAGTGATTTGATTTATTTCTATGGTCTGGGAAAACCTCAAACAGTTGCAGCTACAGAGACCCCCTGCAACCTGGTGTGCCCCATCCCTGGGAGTGTCCAAGGCCAGGTTGGACTGTGCTTGGAGCAAGGTCACGTCCAGTGGCAGACCTCAAGGATGAGGTTTAAAGTCCCTCCCAGCCCAAACCATTCTGTGACTCCTTGATTGTCTGGTCCATGTAAAATTGCACCTGTACTTGGAATTCAAAATCTGTACAGCAGCTTCTGATGGCCAGTGCTGGGTGCAGGTTGTGAGGTGGTTGTTGAGCCTGTACTTTGCTGGGAGCTAATTAGGACTTGCCTAGAAGTATGTATTTTATTTTAAATGGCCTAGTTGAGCTGTTTATCAGTTTAATTTAACTCTAACAGATGCCTAAAGTTTGGATTATTCTTGTCAAAGTGGGAAAAGATGTTTCTGGTATGTGGTGGTGAGTGGTGTTGTAGTTGTTTAATTATATTGCAGCTCCCCCCACGACCAGTGGAATAAAACAAGAGTGAGAATCCCACTCTTGTTGTCTTGGCTGTGACAGAGAGAAACCTCATTCCCCAAATTCCCTGTCTCAACTTGACTGAAGCCTTTCCTTGCTTCCTAAACTCCCCATTATTGTTTTAAGTACGTGCGTTCAGGATTCTTGATGCCTGTCCTAAAGCTGCACAGCCTGTCTGTAAAACATGAAATACCTTGTGACACTTGCCATTTCTTTCTACACGTACGACCTCTGGAATATCTCCAAAGCTCTGGAAAAGAATGAGGTTTTCAGTAATGGCTACAGGCATTAAGGGCACAAATACTGTTGAGTATCAGTGGGATTTATGCTCCTGAGTTGCTGTAAATGCTTTTGAAAGTCACATCCAAAATGTATCATTAAGAACAAGATGTACTGCTAATGTTTTTTAAAGCAGATGTGTGGTATAAATGAACAATCAAATGAAAGGTGCTTTATAATGTTATTCTTGTGGAAGAATTTTAAATACATAATTATTACAAACAGCTGAATTTTGGAGAGCTTTCCTGTCAGGATTGCAGTCTGAGGTGTTGATATTCATCCAGCTCTAGACAGAAACCAAAGAACCGAGATTTCAGGGCAGAACTCCTTTACTCTGTTGTTAATCAAGAAAAAATTTCTATATATTCCTACTGAGACAAGAAAATATCCTCAGTTTCCAAGAAATATTCTAGTACACTGATTGTTAAATGTAAATGAGACCCTGTCATTAAAATCCATAGATTCACAGTGCTAAATGACAAATTGCACTTACCACATCGCTTAATACACCATTCTTTTCATTTAATATCTTGCAGGTTTGTTACTGCTCAGTGGTGTCTGTGAGGTTTGCTCAGAGTTCTGGCTGCTGACTGTTGTGTCTGTGAGGTTTTTGGGGGTGTTTGGCTTGTGGCTGTTGTGTTTCCAGTGGAAGTTTGAGGTGTTCGTCCTCTGATCCTTTGAGTTTGTTTGTCCACTGATCCTTAAAACTCCTCAGGACAGGAATAGGGTTGGGCCACGACCAGATCCCTCCTGCTTTTCCTTTCACAGGATCCAAACAATTATTTTTTATATGTTCTAAAGATGCACCAATTCGCCTTCCTTCCACACTGAGTGCTGTTATTTAGATGGCAGTTTCTGAATTCCCTTTCTGAAGAGGTGATAATTCCTTTGGGAATTGTCTCTGGTGTTCTCCCTGTGCCCGGCTGCTTGCCCATCACATGGCTGGGTATTTATGGGGCTGGGCACTCCTATTAGCAACTGCAGTTACATATTTAACTATACTTCACATAACTACTTATGTTTTATGGCCTGTGGCCAAATCGACTAATTCTGCTTCCATGAAACTCCAGAAAAATGTACATATTTAGAACATGGCTAAAACTTCCCTTGAGCGACTCAATGCCATTTCCCCGAGGTCAGGCTGTTCTCAGTGGGCAAATAAAGGTGTTTCAATGTGAGAAAATTTTGAACTAATTTTTCCATCGGTCTCTCTCCTCCTTTTCTTGAGCCTGTCCTTGGTGGCAGCTGTGCCCTGTTCAGCTTGTTTTGCATGGACGTGCCGGTTGGGCTCCTTCACATCGCTGAAGACTTTTCCTAAATAAACCCCTCAGGTCTCTGTTCTTTAAAAAACAATCATCCTAGAGAGCAAGAGGCTGGGCCAGCTGGTTGCATTATTGCTGCAAGAGAGGAAATATGGACCAGCCCTGGGCTTGGTCGCTGTGCTGGCCATGAAGTGGTTGGGTTTTCAAAGGGCTTCATTTATAGTTGCTGGCTTTTTATTTCTAGAGCTGATTACAGATTTCTACAGGCACTTAATCAAAAATAAGGCAACTCTGGGAGGAATTTTTTCCTTGTGTTGTGCTTTGCGAGGTGAGTGTCCCCTCTGAAAGGAGAATCCCTGAGGGCTGCAGGGTGGGGAAGGCACTGCCCCTGCCCGGGCTGGCTGGGGCCTGGCATTTCTGTAATTCCAACTGTAATTCCATTTTGGAGCCCCAGCATCCCTCCTGCCAGCTCACACATCCTCCTGCCATCGTGCTAATTGCTTGGCATTCCCGGGATTGTAGTGCTCGGCCTTTACGAGGGGGGAGCTCCCTTCCCCAGGTGGAGCAGGTCGGAGTGGGGAAATTTTTTATTTATTTGGTTTTTCTAGCCTAGGTTAGGTTTGGAACGGGAAGCTGTTAAAGGATAAAAGCAACACACATGCCTGTAGAGGTCAATTTAACTGGTACGGCAGCGCAAAAATACACAAAGGACCGATGTAACAAAACCTAATCGGCTTTAGCTTGAGGGTTACCAGGACCCACATCCTTTAGATTGCTGCTATCAGTTACATTTCTACAGTTCAGCACGATTTTTTATTGCAATTGAAGCACAATATTTGTACCTATTAGCCTTTGAGTTTCGTTTTTTTAGAGCAAGATGCAGCATTATTATTAAACTGTTCTCCGGGCTAAACACTGTGAATGTCATTCATGTCTGTTTATTAATAAAGAAGGGAGAGGGATAAGGTTTGGCTTGTCTGGTTTGCTTGACTTGCATCAAGGATAACTTTGTAAGAGAGAGAGCTTTCAATAAGTATTCAAAATTGCATAATGAAAAGGTTCTGGAAATAATTATAAAAATCAGCCTGAAATCACTTTGGAGGATTGTTGAGGGGTTTATTTTTTTACATTTAAATTGGCAATGAAGTGTAATGAAGACAGTCAGAAATAACCCCTGACGCCCACGCAGGGTATATATAGAGATTGTATTTACTCTGCTGTGCAAGCATCTACTGCAAGATGGCACATTAAAATGTGAACAAAACAGCACATCCCCGCTCCTGGATGCCGCAGTGCTGCTCGGATCTGATAAACAGTTGGAGTGGGGAGTGCCTGCTGTGCTCCTGCATCAGCTCTGCCACGGCCTCCTGGCATCTGCCCTCCCCCAGCTCTGCCCAGGCACTGCTGGGGCAGCCTGGGGGTGTTCTCAGCCTGCCCTCCTCCTCCTCCCTGGCCCAGGGCACTGTCCAAACCTGAGCCAAAACCTCCTGCTTTGCCTGGGGATGATGGAACTTCCTGGGGAGGGGCAGAGGAGGGGCAGGCCCTGATCTCTGCTCTGTGTGACAGGGACAGGAGGCAGGGAATGGCTGGAGTTGGGTCAGGGCAGGGGCAGGTTGGATCTCAGGACAAGGTTGTTCTTTCCCCCTGCAGAGGGTGGTTGGGCAGTGCCCAGGCTCCCCAGGGCAGTGGGCACAGCCCCAAGGCTGCCAGAGCTGCAGGAGGGTTGGGTGATGCTCTGGGGATGGTGCAGGGCTGAGGGCTGAGCTCCAGGATCCCTCTGGGTCCCTCCCAGCTCAGCACATCCTGTGACTCTGTAACTCCAAACTTTCCGTATGCTGCAGTTGGTGTTGCCAGGTGTGTGAGCACACCCCAGGCGTTCCCAGGAGCTTTGTCCTGTTGATTTGCAGCTGGGGGTGATGGGGATGAATCCTGTGCTGGGTTTCTGCAGGACATGGTCTCTGAAGGGCCTTGCTTTGCTCTTCAACAGCAACGCAGCACGTTTCCTGTGGCATGTTTTACTTTCTTTTCAGTTTAAGCTCTTTTTTTCCCCACTAGAAAATTGTTTCCAGGCTTTGTAGATGTGTATGTTACCTTCAGTGCATAATCTCTTAATTAATTTTGTACTGAATGTGCAGCATATTGAGACGTGAGCTTTAGAGACTCATTTTGGAGGCTTTGTTAACTCTAAAAATCAAATCCATCAAATTTGTGAAGAAAAGCCCAATTGCAAGTAATCAACCTCTTCCATCTCTCCCCTTGCTCTTTCACCTCAAAAAATGTCATATCTTATATTTGCATGTGATAATTTACCATGAAAAGCATTTTGAGCACCCCGGAACGAACATTTTGACATTTTTGCTTTCACATTTACCACACTGGGGTGCACCTCTGTGAAAAATGTATTGCAGGATTTTTGTGTCTGAGGTTATAAAAATTGTTTTAAATGCTGGTAATTAATTCCCATCTAATGCTTTCAGCTTGGATTGCTCTGGCTGAGAAGTAGAGTCAGAGGTTGAATTTGGAGTTTATTGTGCTCCTGTCTTCCATTCCTTTCTGAATATTGAGGGAGAGCTGCTCCAAGGATTTGGGGATTGTTTTGTTGCCTTGGTTTGGATTTGGTTTTGAGTCCTGTGGTGAGGATGGGTTTTTGGATTTATTCTTTTCTTTGAGACCATGAAAAAAATCCGCTTTTCTGGGCAGCAAAAATGTGTATGTGGCTTTTATGCTGCAATCCTCTGGCCTCCCATGTCATGTCTTCTCACACTAATTAAAAGGAGTGTTCCTTAAAAGTGTAGGTATGGGAGAGAGGAGGGAAAAAAATATGTGGCTACTTGTTGGCAGCAGCGACTGTTTGCAAAGGGATGTCATCACCTTCAGAATTTGGTGTTTGTAAGAAGGCTTTTTTTACCTCCCAGTGCTGCAAGTAACATTTAAAATAAGCAGTCCTGGGAAAAGATCATCAGAGCTTTTGTATTTTTCCCAGCTACTTACTGGTGCAAGTACATCCAAAGCATTTTTCCTGTTTTGTGTAGTTTTTTTCACGTAGCTGTAGTGGAGAACAAAGGTCTAATGTTGGAAAAAAGTATTATTTGTAAATTCATAGAGGCAGAAAGATTCAAAATTCGTAAATTTGTAAATTTGAATAGATTTAAAAATCTGATTGGCCTTTTATTTTATAATCTTTCCCAGATAGTGTGATGTAATACAAACAATAAAACTGTTATTTTCTCGATGTGCTTTTCATCAGTGATGGATTCTTGATGTGGAAGCTCCTGAAGAGGTGAATTCACAATAGCTTAGATGTGCTCTGTGGTGCTGTGATGTGTTATTTACTAATTCTCTGTGGGTTTGTTCTTTTTTTTCCCTCTCTCTGGGATATTTTTTACTGCATTTATTAGTACAGAAATGAGTAAAACAGTAAGCTTTCCCTTGCAGAAAACCGCGGTGGGCAAGGAGTAACATTAAGCCCACTGCACACCCAGAAACTTCATTTGTAGGTGTAAAATGAGTAACTTTATAGTGCAATATTGCACAGGGTGTAAAATAAGTAACTTTATAGTGCCATGTTGCACAGGGTGGAGAGTTTGTGCTCCCCAGGGAAAGTCGAGGAGAGGAAATCCAAGGGGTGGCCAGGCACTGCATCTGGAGCAAGTGGAGACTTGGAACAATAAAGATTTCACAGAATCCCAGAACATTGAGTTGGAAGGGACCCACAAGGATCCTCAAGTCCTGCTCTCAAACAGCACCACTGCCTCCCTGGAGAGAATTGAACCCTTGGTGTCCCACATGAGAGATGGGGACACTCACCACTGCACTGAAGTGGATTTTCGATTTCTGGATGTATATATTGATTTATCACTGTGATAAAAATGCATCTGCCTTGCCTTCCTTGGCAGCTCATCTGGGGTTGGTTACAACACACCGGGCACTGTTTGGGGTGGGAGAACAAACCAGGACAAAAAACACCCTCAAAGTGGTACCTTTATGCCCAGTCCTTGACATGGAGCGAGCGGAGCGCTGTGCCTGCCCATTCCCAGTCGTTCCTTGGACTTTTTTAAGCTGTTTGCAGGTGAGATGCAGAAGCCAAGAGCGGGGAGGTGATGCTGAGGGTGCTGCAGGCCTGGCACAGGGGGCTGGGCTGGGTGAGCGAGCCTGGGGACAGCCCTGTGTCCCCACCTGGGCTCAGGTGCCGCTGGCACAGGTGGGATTTGCATTCACACCCCCTTTATCCCTGGGACTCGTGGCTCCTGAGGAAGCAGGGAAGCTCCCCAGCCAAGGTGGATTTCCAGCCCCGCTCCCTCCGTGTTGTTGCGAGTGTTTGCAGAACATATGGTGTGTAAGAATCACCCGGTTCTCCGTGAGATCCCAGCAAATTCGCAGCATATCAGGGTGAGATACTTTTAGAACATCTCTTAACTCTTGAGTGGCTGGAATTCCATCCCGGAGCAGTGCAGGGAAACATGGTTCACCTCCCAGCCCGTGTTGTGGTTGTTTTTTTGGGTTCCAGCTTTTTTTTTTCCCCTGTTTTGTTTTGTGTGTTTGGATTTTATTTCTTTTTGTGGTTTGATTTTTGTCAGTTTATTGGTTTTTGGGTTTTTTTCAGAGCAAGGCAAGGTGTCACGTCTAATTATTGGTTGTGTGGCATTTGGGAAGTGACATTAGTTTATCTTTGCCTAAATTAGAATGACAGAACCTCTGAAAGGAGGAATCGCAGGCCAGACTGACCTTTGTGCATCTGCTGGAGGATTATTTTTACCCCATCACCTGTCTGGGTCTGAGCACTGTTTTACTCACCTCACCCTTCTTTTACCTCTCAACGTTTAATTTATTTATTTTATTTATTTATTTATTCTCAGAGATCCTGCATTGAGCATAAATACTTCAGGTTGTATTTGCATGTCTTCCTTACCACTGGACTGCTATACTTAATAAATAGAAATAAAACCAGTTGCTACAGTTGTTACACAAAACTCAAATACGTATTAATAACTAATGTAAATATTGTCTTTTTCAAGTTTAAATCTGTTTAAAAAAAAAAGCACCAAGACAATATTGGTTATGTGAAAATGGTGAGATTAAAGCTTGTTCTTATGAACATAAAATGGAATATAATCTTACAACAAACAGGTTTGTGAAATGTTCCTCTTGTCTTAAATAGTCAATAGACAGAGTTATAAATACATTTCATAAACACTTTTTTTCTTTCTGCTTGAAGTCACTTCTTTGTCTCCCACCCTACAAACACATGTGGGATCAGCACTAACTGCAAAGGATAATCTCATTTTCCTCTTTATGTCAGCATTAAAACCTGTGTGTGATTAACACCTGGCTTGGTTTGGAAAGTAGATCCCGGAGTAGATCCCAGGCTTTGGGTTTTTGATGCTGAATTTCGGGTTAGAACAGACAAAACGTAGATAACCAAGTTTGTAATCCTGTGGAAATACAACAGCGAGTGTCACTGAGGGTCTTGCTGGTGGTTCAACTAACAGCAATTAAGTCTTATGCTTTAATTTTGGGGTTTTTATTTAATTTTGTTTTTTGTGCTTCCTGCCAAAACTGTCCTGGGCTAATTTTCACATCCTCTGTAACTTCAATGTTGTCTTTTCCCAGTTCTGTTTATCTCTGCAGACGAATGGGCTGCCCAGGGAGGTGGTGGAGTCGCCGTCCCTGGAGGTGTTTAGAGTCGGCTGGATGAGGCAATCAGTGCCATGGGTTAGACAGTGGGTTGGGGTTGGGTTACAGGTTGGACTTGATGATCTCCAAGGTCTCTTCCAACCTTGCTGATACTGTGATGTTTTGTTGTCCCAAGATAAATTATCATATTCCAGAACTCTTGGAACCTGAGGGCTTTTTTCCCATCTCTACCTGAATCAGGTGCTGGTGCTCTCAGATCCAGTGCTATCCACTGGGAGCAGGGTGGTGTTGGCCTTTCCCAGTGGTTTTCACACCAACTCCCTTTTGCTGGTGGTGTGGGAGCAGGAGGAGGGCAGCAGGGTGCTCTGGAGCTCCTCTTTTCCACACTACTGGCTTGACGTTGGAAAATGCAACATATGTAAAAATAGTTCTGCTTGCATCCTATTAGTGGTGCTGGTTTGGTGGTTGGTTTTTTTTTTTTAACTGCTGAAGAAAGAGATAATGCTGCCAAGTGCGGCGGAGAGGAGCGAGGTGGATGGTTGGTGTGTTTGTAACGTTGCCTTCCCTCCCCCGGCCTTCCTTTCAAAGGAGCTTTGGCATCGCTGGAGTCTGCAGCTCATTCTTAAGGATAAATTTACCCGAGACTGGAGTGCAGTTCCCTGGGAGGTGAATCAGGGCATTGTTCCTGCTCCGTTCAGCGGTGGGGAGCGGCAGCTGTGGGTGGAGTTACGGGGCACGGATGGGGATGTGTGTGGAGTGGCACCAGGACAGCCAGGGACCTGCTCCCTTATCCTGGTGTAACTCTGCTTCCAAAACCCTTCCCTGGCTGGATCCACCGCTGCCAGGTTTGTGGCACAGCATCACAACTGAGTCTTGTCAGGTGGGCAAAACTAAAGGGAACTTCCAGAACTAAGGATTGTCCTAGGAAATACCAGCAGTGCACCTGCTGGTACTTCTGAGGCTGCATGAAATAGCACTTTTGTGTGCTTTTGGCATAATCTTGGTTTGGTGGGGACGTTTTAGGCTCTGCCCCTGCTGTGGGTGATGTCTGTGCTGTAGAACTGGAGGGAGGACCCATGGTTTGGGCAGGTCAGATGCCAGCGGTGCCCACATGAACCTGCTGTTCCTCCCTTGCGCTGTCATTCCAGTGATAATCCTGCCTCGTTTCTGCTGACTAATAATGGTGATTAACCTTTTCCATGTTGACATTACAGTCGGCCCTCTTCCACTTTGCGCTCCCCAGACAGCGGCTTCACATCTTAGTGGTGTGATTTTTCAGTGATTAAGGAGGCTCATTTCGGGACTGCGCCTGCGTGACCTGACACACATGAATATTCAAATTGGGTAGTCGTGAATATGCAAATCACAGAATCACAGAATCACAGAATCAGTAAGGTTGGAAAAGACCTTAGAGATCATCGAGTCCAACCTATCACCTATTACCTAACCTAGCCAAACCTGTTACCTAAATCCCCACCCCTGCCTCCTGCAGTGGCTTGGCTTGAGTGCCGCCCACCCCGCTCCCCTCAGTTTGGCTCCAAGTGAGGAGGCTTTGTGCAGTTATGAGAGATTTACACTCTCAGGTTAGATGTGGTGTCTGAGACTTTCTTGGGGTAGATGTGGTGTCCAAGCCCAGACACCACGTCTACCCCGAGTATGGAGAGACCAGGTCTACCCACCTGGAGAGACACCGGGACAGCAGCACGGGTGGCTCCCCGCACCCGTGTCCCTGGCTGAGCAGAAAACAGGTTTTTTCTGGCATAGTGTGGCTGCGGGCACCGGGAAGCACCAGCACAAACACCGACACACAGCAGGGCAGTGCTGAAACAGCACTGGAGCGCTGGGGGCAGTCTGAGGGGGCGGACTAATTTTGCATATTAATGAGCTGCCATTCTGTGCGGACTTCTGAGGGCTTCACAGGAGACAAACAAGACCCGCGGTACTGTGGTATATGAGACCCGAGTGTATAGATAATAAATCAAGGGTATTGGCATTGTTTGCAGTGGTGCAGTTGCTAAAGGATAACAAAACAAGGGCTCAGAATACAGCACAGGCAGGACCTGCTGCCCGTCATGGAGTCCTTACGGTCAGAAAAGACCTTTGAGATCATCAAGTCCAAGTGTCAGTACAGCACCAGCACCATGTTCACCACTGAACCATGTCTTCAGGTGCCTTAGGCACTTGTTCTTGAGCACTTTGAGATGGTGACTCTCCTGCTGTTCTGGGAAGCCTGTTTCAATGCTTCGTAATCCTTTCCATGAAAAATGTTTTCCTAAAATCCAATCTAAACTTCCCCTGGCACAGCTTGAGGCTGTTTCCTCCCATCCTGTCCCTTGTTCCCGGGGAGCAGAGCCTAACCCCACTTGGCTCCATCCTCCTCTCAGGGAGTTGGAGAGGATTCCAGGTGCCCCCTGAGCCTCCTTTTCTCCAGGCTGAGCTCCCCTAGCTCCCTCAGCTGTTCCGGGTGCTCCAGCCCCTTCCCCAACTCCACTGTCCCTCTCTGGATCCACTGCAGTCCCTCAGTGTCCTTCCTGTAGTGACCCCAGGGCTCGAGGTGCCTCAGCAGAGCCCAGCACAGGGGAATGATCCCTCTGGTCCTGCTGCCCACACTGTTTCTTGTAAATCAGCACTAATTGCTGTGCAGTTGGGAGAATTTTCCAACATGTGAATCCTTGTGCTGTGTGTAAGCCTGGAGTCAACACACAGGGACAAGGAGTGATGTGGTGAACTGTTTATAGCGTTGGGACGTGGCTATTTTCAGATCTCTTCCCTCTCTGCTTTCAGTTTGTGGAAGGAACAAATCCTGGGAGGATCAGAGCACGGCGGTGAGGGTGGCACTGGGGATGGAGAGAAGAGAAATCCAGTTTTGTCTCCTCTCCTCTGTTGGGACTCCCAGACCGGCACATTTAGGGACGATGATCCCTCTCCTGGGGGACTCTGTGTACAGGGTTGTCCCTCTGTATCCACGAGCTCATGTGTGTGGTTTCCGCTGCTCCTGAACTGCAGATCTGTGAAAAACCATCAGCTGGAACCGTGGTTTGTTACGTGCTTTGCTTTCTGGCGTCGCCAGCGGCTCACGGGTGGGAATGTGGAACCATCCAAAGTGGCAGCTAGGAAAACAAGTTGTCAGTGCCAGGCAGGATGCAGGCATCTCCCAGCCCCTTTGTGTGTGTTCCCGCTTCCCAGCACATCCCTGCTCCTTCCCCAGGCCCTGCCCAGACGTCACGTGCGCCAGGTATCGTGTGCTCAGGTTTAATTTGCCGTGGAGCGGCGGAGCGCTGGCAGTCACACGATAGCTGGGGACCTGACTGGGGTTCCTTCGTGGAGATATTGTTAATTAAATTTTTTATGAAGGAGCTGAGGCACACCAGCAGCGATCTCCTTTCAAGCAGAAATGTAGCAGGCAGTTCCCAAAGAGACCTCATCTGCTCTCTTCTCTATGAAAATCAATTAGTGTTGTGAATGTGTGATAGCTTCGTAAAAAAATCTGTCGTGATGGAGAAGTCTTTGCACTTTGGAATGGTAAAGGGAAGGATGTGTCACTTGCTCCTCCTCCCTCCCTTCCCTGCTCCTTCCCCTCCCATGGCTGGGGGCATCCACTTGGACTTTCTTTTTGTTCAGATTCTTCAAGTTTCTCTGAGAAGAAACAAGCGCTGAGTTGTTCTGCTTGATAAGGGTGATTTGTGAATTAAGACATCCATGCTTTGATCCCTCTTACTTCGTCAGCATCCCCAGCTGTGGCATTGCTGGGGCAAATTCTTGTTTCATGTTTTCTAAGAAGCGCTTTTTATTTAGTGAGTGACCCCCAGGACAAACCACAGATTGATTTTGTCACAGGGCAGCCACTTGTGCTTCTACTTAAATGTTTTTTAATTCCCTCTCTGCCGTGTAAACACCGTCTCCTTGTTGACTGTGTGTTTGTTTTCTCAACTTCCTATCCAAGCTGATTTTATTTCCCCCCACACTTTATTTCTACCCAAGCAGAGCTGCACACTAAAGAAGAAAAATATCATACTTCTATGCTAAAATGCTTAATAGCTGTGTAGCAGTTATAGACAAAAGATCATTTTCGCAGCATGACGGTGTTACTGGAGTAAATTACTTCAACCAATTGAAAAAGGGGATGTTTGCAGTATATATTTTTGCCTAAGCCTTTATTTTCCGTTGTTGCTGATACAGTATTTGACATCTACAATATGGTTTGGGGTGATTTTTCTAAACAAAGTGTATTAAAAAGAAAGTGAAGGATCAATCTCTGAAAATATAAAAGTTGCTCTTGAAACCACCCTCCCCAAAGCCATGCAAATCAGAGAGTGGCAGTTTGCCTTTTCACCTGGGATGCTGAAATTTTGCCACCACTGTTCTGCTTTCCTGTCACTCTTTTGTTCCCTCTGTCACAGAAGTGACTTTCGCCCATGCAAAATGTATGATTGCACAGGCTTTGACCTTTACAAACTGCACCGTGCTTTCCTCCTGCTCAGTCCTTAGGAAAATAGCAGATATTCACTGCTTTGGCTTTCCTGGTTCACAGCTCCAAAGCAAGGTGGGTGAGTAAACTCACCTTCTGCCTCCAAGAATACATGGAAACACCACAAATACTCCCCTGGTGTAGAGGAAAAAGAGGATGTTGAATTGTTGTGGGGAGGAAGAAGCTGAGCTCTCTGTCATCCCTTTGGTCTTGTCCTTGTCTTCACTGCAGATCTTTTCTCCTTTTCCTCTGCCTCGTTGTCTTCATTTTCCCCAATTCTTTACTTTCCCACCTCTGCCCCTCAGTAAAACTCCATGGATAGATCTTGTTTTGGCCCAGCTCCCTGGGGGTGCTGTTTTGGTTTGCTAAACACCTCTTTCTCTCCTGGTATTTTGTAGGCTCCAGGCTGTTCTGCCAAGGACTGGTCTTTAGTCATTCCCACGGGATGTGTGCAGGAACTCCTGACATTTCATCCATGTCAGATTCTCTCTTCCCCTCCACACTCCTTTCCCTTGAGTTTTGAAGGTGCATGAACATTCTCAACACCTTGCTGCAGATGATGGGTTCCCAGAAAATGATGCCTTAGCCTTAGGATAAGTTAAATAACAATTTATCCTCATGATATTCCTTTGAAAAATGGTCTTGGAAGTGTTTTAGCTGCATGGGATCTTCCTGTTCCCAAAACTTTCAGGAAAACCATTCTGGATGTGTGTGTTTCATGATTTATTTGTTCAGCAAGCACTTCCAAGCTGCTGCAATGAGCAGAGTGTGAGGCTTGGGATGCCTGTGTGTTACGACCAGGTGATGGACAAGGTCTCTGCTTCCCTTGTGTGTTCTGTGTCAGCTGATGGTGTGAGAGGTGCCATCAGCTCCGTGCCAGGCAGAAAAAAGCGAGTGTAAATGGCTGAATTTCAGGGGTGGAAGCTATTTTCCAAAGGAAGTTTTTGTGAGGATATTAATTCTCTGGTTTTTACAAATACCTTTGCTCTCTGGGTTTCATTCTGGAGCCCAGCCTGAGTCTGGGGCTGGGTTCAGCCAAGGCTTTCTGCTGTTTCGCCCTCCCCAGTGCTGCCAGCAGGGTGGCCCCGCGCTGTGCTGGATCTTTGAAGTGCTTAAGATGTGACTTTGCACAGTGTACACACCAAACTGGTGCAGAGAGATCTCATTTTCAACTCTTGCAGAGTTTTTAAACATTTACATTGAAGTGGAGTATTAATGATCCAGTGGCTGTTCCACCCCAGGGTACAACGCATTTCAAAGTCCTCCAGGCTGCTGAATTTTGTAGGAGGCAGGTTGAGCAGATCTTTAATTGAGCTCCCTGGAAAAGCAGGGGAGCGTGGTGTGGCTTTGGGAGGGGAACTTCATCCTGAGCTTTGTGTCTGTGGAAACTGGAAACACACTCAGCAGCCTCAGCTCTGGTGGTGTTGTTACTACAGGGTATGAGTTGTATCAATGACGAGGCAAAGGAGGTGTTTACAAAGCCTGGTGTGATATTTAGTTTTACCTTTTCCCGAGGTTTATATTTAACTGTATTTATTTTTGTGGGGAGGAAATAGTGATGTCAAAATATGCAGAAGTGTTGTTGCTCTGCAGGGTCCTGCCACAGGCTGTGTTACTCAGTTCCTGCCGTCAGCTGCTTGCAGGATGATAAACTGCACCCTTCTCCTTATGCCCAGTTGCATCATTTGAGGTTTCTGGAGTTGCCTGCAGGCTCTGAAATGGTCTTGAGGAGCAGAAGGTGAGGGGGGGTGTGTCTTTCTGTCAGCAGCCTGTGCCCTGGAATTCATTTATCACCGGCTCAGACCTGTTGCTTTTACCTTGTTCAGGAGATGCTGACACGGGACCTCTGTTGTTCAGTTTGTTGTGTGTCCTGCTGATGCCAGACATGTTTTGGTAATTTTGGCTATTTCAACTGTTTTATCCTTACAAACCAAACAAAAACCTTCTTACCCCCAAAAGCCCTTCAGTCACCACCTACATCCAAAGAAAATGTTTTGCAGAGAGAGGATCTCTTGGAAATCCCTCAGTTCTATAGTTTATGTTGTAATGGTTTAAACAGCCATAGAGTCATAGAATATCCTGAGCTGGAAAGGACCCACAGGGATCCTGGAGTCCAGCCCTCAGCCCTGCACCATCCCCAGAGGATCATCCCAACCCTCCTGCAGCTCTGGCAGCCTTGGGGCTGTGCCCACTGCCCTGGGGAGCCTGGGCACTGCCCAACCACCCTCTGCAGGGAGAAAGAAGAACAACCTTGTCCTGAGATCCAACCTGCCCCTGCCCTGACCCAACTCCAGCCTCTCCCTGGAGTCCTATCACAGGATTCTCTGTGTCCCTTCTGTTTGGATAGCAGTCAATGGTGTGTAGTGTTACACCAGCCACTGAGCTCTTCAGGAATAATCCAGAGCATCCCCTGGATGATCCAGGTCCTCCTTGAATCCCAGTCTACTCACTGCCCACCAGCCATCCTGTTTACAGAAATCAGGTATTTCAGCAGCACGAGTGTAAATCCACATCTGCTCTGCCAACAGAAGTTGTTACCAGATCAGGCAGAGATTGACAAGACTTTTCCCGTTTGTTCTGCATCACTTGCTGCTTCCCATCAAACCAGTGAGCTGAAGGAGGCAGAGGTCCTGCAGGAAAAGGAGTATGTGATCTCCTAAAGACTGAATAGCAGTGTGTGTACACAGGGGACAGCGCTGCTCTGCTCAAGTGGGCTCTGCTTAGATGCTGTCACACGTGGAGCCTTTAAACTTGGACTTATTTTACATGGAATTCTTCAGGGTTTTTGAAGAGAGGGGGAGAAAAAAACCCCTGCTCTCTTGTGGAGCTCTGTGCTAGACAGCAAAAAAGCTTCTGTGTTTTAATAAGAAGCTGCTCCTCTTTTTCTTTGGCTCGTAGACTTCGCTCATCTCGTGTTGATTGAGCCGTAATTCTCTTGGGCACCTTTGCAAATACAGGCTTGTTTCGTGGGAATTATTCTGAGCTTCCTCTCATCCCATCCGCTCACCTGCTTCTGTGTCATGTGCCTGGCCCAAGGACTGACCTGCTGTGTGAGGACAGGAGTGTTCAGCTGCACCAGGGGAGGGTTAGGTTGGACATCAGGAGGAAGTTCTTTACAGAGAGGGTCATTTGTCATTGGAATGGGCTGCCCAGGGAGGGGGGGAGTGACTGTCCCTGCAGGGGTTTGAGAAGAGACTGAATGTGCCACTTGAGGTTGACAAGGTGGTGTTGGGCCAAAGGTTGGACTCGATGATCTCAGAGGCCTTTTCCAACCTGACTGATCCTGTGGTTCTGTGTCTGCCAGGGACTCACATTCCAGGTTTTTTGCACAATCTGGAGGGCAGAACCTGCTGCTTCATGTTTTGGGAAACCCAGGCCTTCCCAACACAAAGGTGTTGCCTGTGATTTCCAAGATGTAAATGGTCATGGCATAGCTGGGTTTCAGAATGAGCCTGGATCAAGATTTCAGGGAGTTGGGAACACGTAAATCCCATTGCTGGTCCTTGGATACACAGGAGAATGAATGAGGAAATAGAATGCTGGTGAAAATAGCTGTGGGGTGATGGAAGCTGCTCGTTCTGCTGACACACAGGGTGATTAAAAACAAAGGGTTGTCCCCTAAAGTTTCAGGCCTCACCGTGTAATCTCTTCCCCTTGAACTGAATTGCTCCCGTGGTCTCTAATGGGAGTTGTGTGGCTCCCTCCCCTGCACTGGGCTCTGAGGAGCAAGCAGGGGTTAATATTAAAGCAGAGCCTGCTGCTTTAGAAATGGGGGAAAGTAGATGCAAATTACTGTGAATGCTAATTGTTTCTATTTGAAAATTCTTGTAATGTTTTTCTGAAAACACTCCCATTAAGTAAGCATTAGGTGGATGGCTGAGCTGTGTGCACAAAAGCTTCTCAGCCATGTGTGGAGTGGCACGGTTGTGTAAGAAGATGAAAAATGCATATGGAGCCTTCTGGTGTCTTATATCTCCTTCCTGGGGAGCTTGGAGCTGCGCCTGTGGGATCAGAGTGGACTTGAGGCATTTGTGTAAAAAAGGGAGCAGAGCAGATTCCTAAAAATGGGGAGGAGGGTCTGAAATCCTGGCATGAGGAGAGAGCAGGGCAGGGCAACAAGGCTCTGTTCCTACAAGACACAGGTATCTCCATCCCAGACAGCCTTCCCAGAGGCATCACTGTGGCTTTTTGTGCAACAAGGGCCTGATCCCACACTACTAAATAAATCAGGATTTCCATGTTGATTGCAGCATCCGAGGGTGCCAGCCCTAAGGATACTGCCCTTGGATCAGTCATCCATGTGGGAAGGGTTGGCAGTGGTGATAACAGCTCTGCCAGTCCCTGAGTGCTGGGCTGTAATTGGATCAGAAGTTGGGTCCCATCAAATTAACTGGGAGCTGCCACAGCCTCTTCCAGCTGCCGGGCCCCCTCTCTTCCCTCCTACGTGTGCCGAGGTGAATCCAGTAATTGGATTGAAAGGAAGGCAGGGTAGATGCTTGTGTGTCATGCTTCAAACCTTTCATCTGGATGGAGCCTTGGCAGCTGTGCTGAACATCTGAAAGGTAAGAGGGCAGCTGGCAAGGCTTCCTGGGAGAGAGTGGGAGGAAGGAAAACATGCCTGAGTCCCTCCCTGTGCTCTTACACCTGCCAGGACCATGTGTGTCAATGTATGTGTGTGTGTGTTCACGTGTGTGCCCCTGTCCCTGCTCACATGCCAGCACAGGGAGTTGGGTTTTTTTCCTGCTGCTTGAATGGGGTGAAGGGAGAGAAGTTTCCTCTGGAAAAGCCCCAGGTTTGTATCCCTGTGGGATGGTGCAGTCTTTTGTCGTGGTTAAATTAGCTGCTGCCAGACCCAGCCTGGCCTGGTTGTCTTAAACCATAACCACACAGTTTGTTTAAAGCAAGAATTTTACAATCAATAACTTTTTTATTTGATCCTCAGGTTCTTTAAATCTCCCTGCCATAGTCTCAGATTAACATGAGAATTATGTTTCAGGGGCTGATGGTTTTGCTTCTATTTATCCTTTTGTTTGTGTTGACAGATAATCCCATTACTGCTCTTCTCAGTAGTTTGGTGGCTGTGATTGCTTTTATTACTGATGTCTCGCTTTAAACCTCATAAGCTTATCTGAGTGCTTGATTATACCTCTGGCACTGAATACCTTCCAACCCTCCTCAGGAGTGGACAGAATGGCTGTGAATATTCTTGACTTAAATACTTGAAAAAGGAGAAAATGACAAGAAAAAAAGCCACAAGCAAAAGGCATGCAGTTCTGTGGTTTCAGGGAAGTACTTGCTTTGACTTTAAAGGGTTTCAGATCTATTAAAACTTGGATATGAAATGTTTGTGTCCTTTTAGCGAGCTCCACCTTGTTCTGGGTATCAAGAGGTGTAAAACCAGAGTGTAAAATGATGAGAAGAAGCCCTGGCCTGTTGGGTTGTTTCTCTCACTCCAAGAACGGTGTTGAGGTGCTGGAGTGTGTCCAGAGAAGGGCAACAGAGCTGGGGAAGGGTCTGGAATTTGTCATATGAGGAGTGACTGAGAGAGCTGAGGGGCTCACCCTGGAGAAATGGAGGCTCAGGGAGGACTTTACTCCTCTCTGCTTTAGCCAGGTGGGGTCAGGCTCTGCTCCCAGGTGACAAGTGACAGGACAACGGCCTCAAGTTACATGGGAGGTTTAGGGGATAAAGGGAATAAAATGTCTTCACAGAGGGGGTTGCAATGCATTGGAACAGACCACCCAGGGCAGTGGTGGAGTGGATGGAAAATACGTGGATGTAACACTTGAGGACATGGTTTGGTGGTGAACATTGTGGTGGTGGATGGTTGAACTTGACTGTCTCTTTTCCAACCCCAGTGATTCCATGATTCTATGATTCCTTGCCTGTGCAAGGATGAGTTTTGGACAGGTCCTGTAGCTCACTGTCCTAGCTTTGCAGTTGGTAAAACAGAACAAGGGATACCAAACTCCCCAGTCCTGCCGTGTCTGCACCGAGGGATGAGCAGCTGATCATGGGAATGTGGCTCATGCTGAGTGCAGTGGAGACTGAGCTCTCCTGATCTCTGGAAGCTGACCCTTCACCTAAGCAACCTTCACACCATTTGGGGATTTGGGATGGTATTAACCTGTGGGGGGATGTATCTCCCAGGTAACTGACCCTCTCCAGCTTTCCACTCCCAGTCTGTCCTCCCCGTGCTCCTCCCAGCCCTGTTGTGCTTTCCTTGGTATGAATCGTGTGTCATTCCCCCCGAGGCTTTATTTTGGCCATTGTGGTTTTAATTCTCCACGTTGGAAACATGCAAATCATGCATGATCAGCTCATGCTTAGAATCATCCCTGCAAGGGGACTGGTCATGAATAAACCAGTTACTGCAGCTCAACCAAACCCCAGTAGCCAGTGGCCTCCACCCTGGGGCAGAGCTCTGCTCTGGGCACCCCGAGCAGCTGGAATTACCTTTGCCACTGGAAACTACCATCCATCCCTCTGGAGGGGTTGAGACCAGTGCTCAGCTGTGGGTCCTTCAGCAGGACAAGAAGCTGCACCAGTTTTTCTCTCCGCTCTGGAGATTTGGGAAGAGCCGATCCTGGCTGGCGAGCCGGCCTTGGCTCGTGCAGCAGGAATGGCAGGGAACCTCTGTAGCGTCAGCAGGAGTATATAAATGTGCCCTGTGGGATTGCAGCAGGCACCTGCTTCTCAATTAAATTAAATTAAAATGAGGGGAAAAATGTTTTCAGTGCAGGTTTGCAAATACAGGTCAGTGCAAGGCGAGTAAGCAGCTTTGTGGCTGAATATTGGACGGTGTTTGTGAGGAGTTTCCCTCTTCCCCCAGCAAAGCAAACTGGCTGGGGCTGTGTGTGTGTGGATGGGCAGGTGAGGAGGCAGTGGGCTGCTTCTTACAAGCCTTTCATGGCATGGCATGACTTATTTTGGGCTGTGATACTCTCGTACCTATAAAAATGGTGCTTTAAACAGTATAAAAAAAATCCAAGATGCCACCTTTATATGAGTTGTAAAGCTTCCTGAAGTGTAGAAAACAACAAGGTGGGGTTTCTGCAGCTGGATCCCTCTAACACATGTGGTCTCAGCTTGAGTGCCCCTCCCACCCTTGCAGGTTTGGACATATTTTGATTTGCTCTGAGGTGCTGGGGCTGTCCTGGAGCCTGACCCCAGTGGGCAGAGGTGGACCCACATCTTTGTGGGGATCTTTGCACTTCCCTGGTGTTCTTCCACTGCTGGAAGCTGTAGAGGTCCTTGGAAGGATGGAGGGAGTTTGAGCAAAATGTTCAGAAGCTAAAAATCTGTATTTGGCTGGTGCAGAGCCCTGTAGGAAGGGAGGATCTTTGTTACCTGCTGCCCCTGGACCTTTTGGAAACAAACCCAAGGAAAACCTGGACTCTGTGTTGGTGAAACACTTGGCAATGGAGGAGCTGCTGAACATCCACCCTGGTCAACGTGGTGAAGCTTCTTCCCTCTGCCTGGGGTGGGTTTTGTTCTGTCAGTCCTTCCTGGAGCCATGCAGAACCTTAACTGCATCTTCTGTGAGTTCTTCACTGGGGATTGTTCTTTGTAATTAAGAATTTGGAGGTGCCTTTACACCATAATTAACGATTTGGAGGTGCCTGTACGCATGAAATGATCTTCCCCCTTCCATCCAGGTCAGAAGCAGATGGATCAGGAGCAAACATCTTCCTCTGCATTTGACCTGTCAAATAGTCACTTATCCTCCATCAGCCTTTTGTCTTCAGGTTCCATATTTAAACATGTTTATATTAATTTGTAGCTGTTCAGAAACATACTCATCAGGTTAAACCAGTGACTTTTCTTTCTTCTCCTGCATCTGATTGTTTTAAAGACATCAAGAGGAGAAATGCAGTTCTGCCTTTATGTACCTGCTGTGGCCTCACTCAGAATTTAAGCTTCCTGTCTTTTAAAAAAATTAGCAAGTTTTTTTTAACTAGCCAATGCTTCTGACAGCTCTTTTTTGTCTGCAAGTTTTATTTCCCTGAATAGTCAATAGAGGGTTTTTTTATTCTCTTCTAAATGTCTCTTATAAAAAGCAAACGAGTCATAAAAACCCTTATAAATTTTTTTTATGGATTCAGGAAAAATAAAACCGGGATTTTTACTTAAAGGGGAATATTGGGAAATTGGTTGGTTCGGTTGGTTTTTTATGGAAGCATTCTGAAAGGAGACCTCCAAATCTCATGAAATTCCAGATGGAATTAGTCAAAAAACTCCCAAATTCCTGCTGCAGCTTCCTCTGGGCTTGGGATCTGAGATGTGGAATAAGGAAAGGGAGAGAAGGGAGTGGAGTTATTTAGGTGGCTCTTGGGTGACTTGTTTCTCAGATGGGTTAATTTTATTTTTTGACGTAATAATAATTTGAGCTTGCCTTGTTTCACCCCTTTGGATAATTTGGTGTGAAGTTTTAGAGGCTGGGTGTCCAGGAGGGCTTAGGGGAAAGTGGTGGCCACAGAGGAATGTCCCCTGAGGAAATACAGCTGTCGTTTCACTACGGAGAGTAAATGGCTTTTCCTGTTGCATCTCTCAGCAGAACATTCCTTGCTCTGCCACTGACACCAGTCTCGAGTTTTTCCACAGAAATCTTCTTCCTGAGTTTTTCTGTACAGCTTTAGTTAAGTGTGGAGGAGATGGGAGCTGTGAGGGGACAGGGGAAGGAGGTGGGTTTGTGGGGACAGGTGGGCTGTGACAGGGGCTGATCCTGCTCCCTCCTGAAGAGTAACATGTGCACGTTGTGGGATTGGGGTTTTTGACACGCAGAGGAACTTACAGAAATGGATGATCAATCTTCTCAAGAGGTGGTTTGTTAACCATTGCAGCAGATTTATGTATCTACCAGTGGATTTATCTATGGCTTACCCAACAAAAATGGCAACTTTCAAACATGATTGGGGGCGATTGAGCATGAAAAAAATCACGTTTGGGAGCTCCCTGGTGATCTAGTGGTTAGGATTGGGCGCTCTCACTGCCATGGCCTGGATTCGATTCCTGGTCAGGGAAACGTCCTTTTAAGAGTTGGGCTTGATGATCCTTGTGGGTGCCTTCCAACTCAGAATATTCTGTGATTCTGTGATTCTGGGTTGGAAGGGACCTTAAAGCCCATCCCATGGGCAGGGACACTTTCCACTATCCCAGGTTGTTCCAACCTGGCCTGGCAGCCACAGCTTCCCTCCCCGAGCTGTGCCAGGGCCTCCCCACCCTCATGGGGAGAATTCCTTCCCAATATCCCATGTGTGCCTCCTCTCTGTCACTTTGCAGCCATTCCCCCTTGTCAGAAGTGCTCAGAGCCAACCCGTGCCCCTGCTCCCCCTCCCCAAGGCACCACATTTTAGCACAGAGATCTATTCCCTACGTTGTGCCTCGCTCCATTTTCCACCTTTCTCATGTCTGACCAACGTCACACGTTGCTGCAGAGATCACATCCATGGCTGCTTGTTAGAGCTCCCTTTGTTTGTTTGTTCTTTTTCCCCTTTTTAATGGACTAAGGCAGAAAGAACGTATTTATATGTATTTTTATTTTCTGCTTCGTTAAACTAGGCACACTGAACACACCTCTTCTTTAAAACAGGGACCAGCAGCCAGTACTGCATAATTTCTAAATCCTCTGGACCCAAGTGACTTCAAAAGAAACCCACAACAAAACCGCCCAAAACCCCACTATAAAAGTAAAAGGCAAATTGAGATACCAGACTACAAAAGTATTCTGAATAATTGGGGATTATCCTTTAATTTCTTGAATTGAGGAAGAGCTAAAGCTTTTTCTTTTTGTGCAAATTCTGTATTTCACCCTCGATGGTGATTGCTGGGACTGGGGATTAAGTGCTGAGGATTTCTTTTAAAAAACTCAACTGTGCTACCTGTGGCCTTGAACAAAATCCCAGGAGGCAGCTGGGAGCTGCTTTTGGTGCTGGGTGGGAAATCAGGAGGAGGGTTTAGACTCCTTTGGCTGGGAGTCACCATATCCTGGCTTTGGGAAATGCAGGTTCTCAGAAACGGATGGAAATTATTTGGGTTTATTTTTTTAAATTTCCAGCTGCAAGTGTAGCCAAGATGTGTGTGCAGGTGCAGGGGGTTTCAGGAGCAGAGAAGGGTGTGTTGGGAGGAGGGAGGTTACTTCTGTACCACCAATATTTCCTGTATTTTTTGGTCCTTGCTGGCATTCGGGCTTGTTACAGGAATTAAGCACTGCGAGTTAAAATAACAAATCTGCACTGTGCTTTGCTGGGTTTTAAATCAAAATGGCATTCTTTTTTCATGAGCCCATAATCCTTTCTTTTATACAGTTTGATGCTAGCCAGCCCTTGCTTCCTGAGGCAGAACCATTAGATATCAAAAATATAATTGCTCTCCATATGAGTGCTCCTTTGTAGCCCAGCCCTTTCATGTTTGGAGGCTGCAGCACTTTTATTTCTTTAAAAATATTCTATTAAGTTCTCCTGAATTGTGTATCCCAGGCTCCCCAGGTAAGGGGTCAGTGCCTTGTTGGGGATCAGTGGAGAAGTGGAGGTTCGTGGTTTGGATTTGCTTTTTGGTGTGGCAGTTCAGCTGGAAAGAGTGAAATCCAGAGACAGGCGACTGTAATTATCCCATCAGTGCCAGTTGGGAGTTAATTAATCTATAGTTCCCCACCTGGCATTCAAAGTGGAAACTGTTTTGGGTGAGGGGGAGAATAGTAATGGCTTGTCTTGCACTTGCTTGAGTGTGAGAGGTTTGGAGAATACACAGATGCTGAAAAACGCCCGTCACGTTCATTAGTGTCTTACAGCAGTGCTGCTCTGCCTCATTCCACACAAAATTATTTGGAGAGGCTGGATTTGTATGGACAGGTGTTTTAAAACCCCAGGGGGCCTTTCTTTTTTCCCTTCCTTCTTTCCGTTGTGTGTCTGTAATTAAAAGCACTGCAGAGACCTGCAAAGCAACCCCCCCCTCCTCCGCCCATCCTTCTGTCCCTTGGGAATTTAACAGCCCTGGATGAGGAGAGGGAGGGATGGGGGAAGTTCAGCTGACCTGTGCTGGACACCAGCAGTTGCTCCTCTCTTGCTGAAGGTTAGAATCATAAAAACCCCAGATCCACAGACATTTCCTTTAATAATACAAACCCGTTTTCTCTAGTCTGCCAGAATTGGGAGCGTCTGGTGGTTTCCATGGAGAAGGATATTTCTTACAAGGCCCAGCTATTTTTGCAGGCTATTTTGCAGTGTATTTGAACTTGCAGCCTTGTGCCGTTTCTGTTCTCCTGCTCCACGAGCAGTGCAGGGAAACACAGCCAAATTCCTGTTCAACTCTGGGGAAGGAGCAGCCAAGGGCCTGTTCCCCAGATGGTTTTGAGGGTCAAGACACTGTCTTTGTGCTGTTCTCTGGTAATTTGAAGGAGAATCCTCGTGCAGGTGGGAGAGGTGAGGCTTCTTCTGCCCTGCTCCACCACGAGGATGCTGCTCAGACCCCCAGTGTTGCTTTGGGAAAGGTCATTTCTCTGCTGCTCTTTCCTGTCCTGAATTTTACTTGGTCTCAGTTGTTTTCTCTCACTGACAGCTTGGCTTTCTCCAGTTTTATAATTATATATATAAAGTTGTGTCTGACACACACCATCACCTCTAAATTGTCTAGTTAGGACCTAAACTGTGTTACTGGTCCTTCCCTGCTTTCTTCTTGGGGCTGCAAGAAGAGAAACCTCAGGAAAAACGTGCCTAGACAACATCCTGCCTTTGCAGCTTCATCTCCTATGGCTTCAGTGTTGTCCACTACAAGTTTAATTACTGTGTGAGAAATACTTTTCTCAAGTGGAGCCAAAATCTAGGATTTAAGCCAAAGTAAATTAACAGTTCTCAGAAAACCTGGAGTCCCATAGCCAAGAATTTCAAGGCTTTTAGGCATCTCTCTGTTACTGGCAGGCATCTCGTGATGTCATGTGGTAGAACAAATGGACACCCAAAAGCTGAAGTCACTGTCGTGCCAGTTTAGCAGGGAAGATTAAAACCGATTTAATTTAGAGAGGCCAAACTGAAAATAATGATTATACACAGAAATGGTGGGGTTATTTCATGAGCTGTATCCCTTCTTTTCCATTAGTGGCAAATTTCCAAGCTTCGTTCTCAGTTCCTAAATTTGCACTCGAGTTTCTTCTTTTTATTTTGGGGGCAGAGGGGACTGCGTATTGTGAAGTTGGATTTGACTAATTGTGTTTCCAAGTGTGTTAAATGCAGTATTCTCTTTTTTTTTTTTTTTAATCTCTTTCTTCCTACATTGCCACACTACTCAGCCCAAACACTGAATTTTGCATTAAATAACCGGTGTTCCAGGACTAAGAAGGAAAGTTCTGTTTTTTTGATGGAGTGAGGTTAACACAGCCTTTGAAGAAAATCCACGATGCTTCATTTTCCAGAGGACTCTGTGTGTGTGCTCAGTGCAGAGCAGGTAACAAGAGACCCTCTTTGTGTCTGGCTCTTGCAAACACAAAGCCCTGAGGAAGAAAGGGAGCTGTGTGTTCTCAGGCAGTGGTGGCGGCTTTCTCGCAGGTGGTCACTTCAGATCCTGCAGAGCACCTGATGTGGGGTGTCCTGGGGAAACAGGGCATCAGCTTTCCTCAGATTTGGGTGGTGTGGGGGTTGGTGGGAGCTGTGTGGGCCTTTCTGCTGGCAATTTTCATGGAATCACAGAACAGTTTGAGTTGGAAGGGACCTTAAAGCTCATCTCATTCCACTCCCCTGCCGTGGGCACGGACACATTCCGCTACCCCAGGTTGCTCCAAGGCCTGTCCAACCTGGCTGGAGGGGCTGGAATCTCCGTCCTGCTGCACCTTGACTGAAGCCTGCTCTTCCTCACTGACCATGGTCTCCTGCAGCACAGCCCTGAGGGCAGGGATTTTGGGGGGGCTTCTCTGGTGCCTCTGCACATCCTTTCTCCTCCTCAGCACCCCCCATGTCTCAGCTGTCACCTGCCATGGTTTCACTGCTGATCCTCCAGTATGTTCTGTGCTGAACATGCCTGAAGAGGCTGCAGAGGTTGCACACATCCTCTCTGCAGTGGGAGAGCTGCTGTGGCTGGTAACGGGCTTCTCTGTGCCCTGTCCCTGAGCAGGCACCTGTGCCACCCGTGTCCCTGTGCAGGGTGTGCAGTCCCTGCGTGTGTGGCTGTGCTTACCCTGCCCTCGCTCTGTGTGGTGACGTGTTCGTGGAGTGAGGGGGGTCTTATAAAAATGAAACAGAAGGGGAATTCTCTCTAAATTTGTTTGTAAAGGTCTGTGTCCAGTTGAAGCGTTCAAGGAAGGAAATAATGAAAGCAAAGCAAGTCCTGCTGTATCAGCTTTGCCTCCTGGGTGCTGGGAGGGGCTGACCAGCAATGTCCTGTACCAGCTCCTTCTGGGCGCCAGGAGCTCCAGGTCTGGGTGGTGTCCTGTACCAGCCTGGGAGATGTTCCAGGTCACTGTGGCATCCTGTGCCTGCCCTGCCTGGGCTGGCAGGAGCTCCAGGGTGGGACAGACTGTGCTGCTGTTCGACTCCTGCACTGGCAGCCCCTCGCTGCCATCCCTGATGTGTCTGTGCACATCTGAGCCGCAGGATTTACTGCAGCTGGTGGGCAAATGGTGAAGTGTGTGAGAGCAAGGAGAGGAGGCACCTCGTGGTGCCGGAACACAGAGAGCTTGGAGCTTTGTGTTTGGTCAGTACTAAGGAAGAAAACACTTGCTCTGTTCTTTTATTATTTATTTGGTACAAATAAATATCCAATAGGGGTGTGTTGTCACAAAATGCCTTTGCAGGAAAGTGAGGTGGGCTGAGAATGAGCTCCCACAACGTGGACATGTGTGTTTGTGTGTGTGTGCACCTAATAACATAAAAGATGTTGCTGAAGGAGTTTAGTGGTTGTAGCTGTGGAGAAGCCACAGAGAAAAGAGGAATTATGTATTACAACCAATGTGACTGACTGAATTCCTTGTTTTGATGTTTGCTGTGGGTGTCAAGGATGCATAAATGCAAACAGCACATTCATAAATTATTTTGGGTTGCTGGTAGGTTTCTGAAGAAAATAATTTGTAATGAGCTTCATTTATGCACCAGAAATAAAGACGGGATTAGGCGAATATTGAACTGTAAATGCACTGGTGATTTTTGGCTTTTGTGCCTAGCACAGGGAATCTCATCATCTATCTCTGCTCAGATCTTGAATATGCAGAGCTGGCTGTGCCTTTTATGCAGCAGCTATTTTGGTGTGCAGCAGTCTCGCCTGGAGTGTGTGCGGGACTTGGGCAGCCGAGACTCCGTGGCCTGTCCCCACGGCCTGGCTGGGCCTTGGGAACATGGTGGGACCTCCACAGTCCCTCAACCAGCTCCACCAGTGTTTGATTCACCCACTCCGGGCTGGGCATGTGCTCCTGCATGTGGCTCCACTGCCCTGACGGGGAGGAGGACAGTGGCAGGAGTGACGGATGGGCTGCACAGGGATGGGCTGCACAGGGATGGCTCCAGGGGCTGCTGAGTGACTCCGGCACCAGGAGGAGGTTCCATACCTGGAGACTTGGCTTGCCAGATCTCCTGCTGGGATTCAGGAGCTGTGAAGGCCCAGCAATGACTTGCCCAGGCTACTGGGAGTGGCTCACTTGCCGTGTCGTCTTAAGGGTGCAGGTTTTAGACAGATTGAAAGGCTGGTGTGCAGTGAGCTGGAGTGACAAGGGCAGTCCTGATCTGTGTGGGGAACATCTCTGTCTGAGGTGATTTACTGCATGAAAAAAATGAAAATACTCTTTAGCACCTCTGGGATGATGCGTGTGGCCGGTGTTCACACCGGACTCATTTACTGACAGCTCAGTGGAGGGTGCACAGGGGTCCCCATATTGACAAGCCTTGTTTTCCTGTGAAGGAAGGGAGTATCAGCTCATCTTTGGAGTCGTGTTAGATTAGGAAATGTGCTCTCTGCTGCTGCATTTTAACAGGGCTGCTGAACCCTTCAGTGATTAGTGTATTGGTGCCACAGTGTGCTCGGTGCTGAGAGCACTTAGAGCCGTGATCTCAATTTCACACAGGTGCAGACAGCAAATATTTTTTGTTCGCAATTTCAGGCTCATACACTTAAAATGAACTTAGATGCCTTTTTCATTTGCCTGTTTACATGTGCTGTACACAGGGGTTTGGGGAGTGCTGGGGTCAGGGACAAGCCGTGTGTTTTGGGGGATTGCTGAACATCGTGTGTTTGTGCAAATCAGAATCACTGAGGAAGCAGCTCCTTAAACTCCACCCCTGCATTGACTGTTAAATGTGAGGGGTTCTGAGTCAGGGCATCCGGTGTTGCTTGCACCTGACTGGTGAAATCTTCCCAGTTCCCGTACGGGATTGTTCAGCCTGGAGAAGGGGAGGCTCCAGGCTGAACCTGGAGCCCTTTTCAGGGCCTAAAGGGGCTCCAGGAGAGCTGGAGAGGGACCTGGGACAAGGGATGGAGTACCAGGACAAGGGAGAATGACTTCCCACTGCCAGAGGGCAGGGAGAGATGGGATATTGGGAAGGAATTCCTGGCTGTGAGGGTGGTGAAGCCCTGACACAGGGTGCCCAGAGAAGCTGTGGCTGCCCCATCCCTGGAAGTGTCCAAGGCCAGGTTGGACAGAGCTTGGAGCAACCTGGGATCATGGAAGGTGTCACTGCCCATGGCAGAGGGTGGGACTGAATGATCTTTAAGGTCCTTCCACTCCAAACCATTCAGGCATTCTGATTCCATGATTGCCAGTGGCATTCTCGAGGCATCACGGGTGGTGGTGTGGCTTTTTTGTTGTGGCTTTTAAAAAAAATCTATTTTATGAGCTAATTCTTTGGCTGAAAGGTCTGCTTCCTCTTGCTTAGCCTTCTGGATTTTGCAAAACAGCCTTGCCACTTGTTGGGCTGCTTGGAACTGTACTTTGACTTTAATTTAGTCACCTTGAAAGGGGACTGCCAAAAACAAAGGCAGGATTCAGTGATACGGATCAGCTTACACCAGATCAGCATTGTTGCCTGAGAATATCTCTTGCAGCGAGAGAAGCTTGAAACCTGCAGGGTGTCTTTTTATGAAAAAAGCAAAATATATACTTATTTGTATGCATAGACCACCTAGGGGAGTTTCTTTTGAATTTTGCAGGGTTTTAAACACTCATTGATGTGAGTGCTTATTGCAAAAGCAAGGACAAATAAGATGTACAGTAGCTCAAGGGCCATTTTTGTCTAGAGGTGCACAGGAGTGGAGTAAACAGGATTCATTAGAAGGGGAGGAAGGAGGAACAGCTGCAGGGACATGTCACCTGCCAGTGCTCCAGGACCTCAGAAGTCAGGGCAGTGTTGTCCTGCACCTTTTAACAGATGTGCTCCGTGAGGTGCTTCCTGAGCTGCACAGAACAGAGGGTGGCGAGCAGGAGTTTATAAATATGTTAATTTTTCTTTATTAAGAGATTAATGTCTGATAGTTTCTCTTTGTCCTCCTTCCCCTCCTTGATGTCCAGTTCTTGGATGTTCCTCACTGATCCTTTCACACACAGCTAATAACAATTCCTTCTGGGCTTCACCGCCCTTCCTGACGTTGGACAAGGCCCAGCTGCCCAGCCATGGTGTCTCATTGTGTCGACTTTTGTAGTGGAGGAATTGCTGTTTCTTTATGACATTCACAAGAGCCCCTGAAACATGATCAGAGTCGAGGAAAATAATGAAATCTGGACTCTGATACGCTTTATTGCGCAGGAATTGTGTACTTTATAGCCTCTGTTCAGAATTTTGTGCCTCACATTGTGCATTGTGAGACCATAATTGTTTTACCAAAGTCTCATTGAGAGGAAGTGGAGTTACAAGAATTGCTGAAAATGAGGTGTTGGGTACAACTCCTAGAAATGAGATAGGAGGTACCTGTAGCCTTTGAGAGCCCACTAGGACCTTGGACTACTTACTTTTATTTTTATTTTTTAAGTGCCAGTCCAGTAAACGCTGAAATTTAGGCAGAACTTCCTCTCTTGAGGGTCCACAAGATGTTGCAGGATTTCTGAAGCCAACTCAGGGGTGGGTTGTAACGAGCTCTTAACACTTGATCAGTAGCTCAAGAGTAATTTGATATATGTATATTCAAAAGCATCAGAGGAGATGTTAGTTCAGCAAATTCTGGGCACCAAGGTGGAGTAACCATCCAATGTTAGTTCAGCAAATTCTGGGCACCAAGGTGGGCAACCCACCCAAATCTAATTGTGCTGTTCAACAGCTTGGCAGGGAGGAAACCAGAAAGTTTTGGTAAAATTTGTGAATAGCCATTATAAAAACACCGTAAGAGCCGTGAGGAAGCAGCTGTGGAGTCCCAGGATCTGCAGGCAAACAGGGATGGGGCCAGATGTGCTGCAGCAGGGGTGGTCTCGTCGCTATCACATGCTTTAAGGGATGGTTCTCTGAATTGCTGTGAAAGGTTTCACTGTTTCTGTTGTTTTTTAAATGGCCTCAATCACCGCGGTGTGGAGAATTGATTCCTTGCTGCCTTTCCCCAGAAGGTCCCATCACACTTGAACAGACCCTTCAAATTCAGCTCCCTTGAAAATAATGGAATTAGTTTGTGGTCTTGTTCCCATTAAGGAAATCAATCTTCTTGTGAAACCCCCAGTGCTTTTAGGACGTGCAGAACCTGACAGGAGGATCTGCCTCTCCACCAGGCAGAATCCGCCTGCTCTTGGTGGGCGTCCCTTGATGTTCCTTTTCCTGTTTGGGGGAGATTTGCTGCGATCCTGGAGCTGCCATTTCCTGGAGTAGTTCGATGCTATTGCTTCTCTTAGTGTTTAATGTTAATGTCTTCCCTCCCTTCCTTTGTCTTTTACGACATAATGTCGGGTCGTGGACAAACAGCATCGTTTCTGAGAACGACTGAGTTTCAAAGAACTTCTGAGTCCTTTCAGAGCCAGTTCTTTGCTTTCCCTCCTTGGACATTGAGTCCTGGGGATGTCCTCGATGATTTGTTGGCTGTGGATCTTTGGAAGCCATGGATTTCTTCTTGACAATCCCGAGCAGTGCAACATTGTGTTGGCTGCTTTGCTTTTCTTGTCTCTCTGTTCTGCTATACGTATTTTTATATATATATATATAATTTATACATATATAAAACAAACAAGGAAGCTTCTGTAGAAAATAAATCATTGTTGAGAGAGGGCAAAATGACACTAAATTGGCAGCTTTACAGAAGGTATGATGCCTTTGATTGATTAGTTGTCAAAGAAATGTAATGTACTAAACATGATGAGGATTAAGGATGTGAAGATGGTTAAAATTCAAGTTGCATAAGTGTTTGGTGTTGGGTTTAGAGCCTCACCCAGAATTTTAATTTTGAAAATGCAAAGTATTTGTTTTATGCTGTTCCTTAGGATGTTTCCTGTAGATGTTTTGAAAATTTGAGTTCTTAAAAAAAAAGAACAACAAACAACACACAATCTGAAAGCATTTAGTATTCACAGTTCATGAATTATGTAGAGAGACATCTTTTTTTGATATTAATAATGACCTGCTGAGATGCATTAGGCACTAGGTACAGAAACTGAGCACCAGAATGAGGGTAACGTTATCCAGAACCTCATCATTACTTTTAGGGTCTGATTTTATGTTGTATCTAATGTTGATGGAATAGCAGCAGTGTATTTTGGAGAGGCCCTTTTTACAAGGGTAAGTAGTGACAGAACAAGGGGGAATGGCTTCCTGCTGCCAGAGGGTTGGATGGGATATTGGGAAGGAATTCCTGGCTGGGAGGGTGAGGAGGGGCTGGGCTGGAATTCCCAGAGAAGCTGTGGCTGCCCCTGGATCCCTGGGAGTGTCCAAGGCCAGGTTGGAGCAGCCTGGGACAGTGGGAGGTGTCCCTGCCCATGGCAGGAGGTGTCACTGGATGGGCTTTAAGGTCCCTTCCAACCCAAACTGTTCTGTCATTGTAAGAAGAACCTTCCTTGGGCTTGTGCTGCCAACTTCCTTTCCTCCTTCCCTAAACAACTCAAATAAACATCTCGCTTTCTCTCCCGGGAGGCTTCTCTCTCTGTATCAGGCACCGCAGCATCGTTTGAAATCATCTCCACTGCTGTGACGCTGAAGTGGTGGAAAAAATGACCTGCCAACAGTTCAGCTGATGACAAATGACTGTCATATTGACCAGTGTAGTCTGCTTGTTTCTATTTTCCCTCTCTCTGAAGAGTGCTATCGAGTAGGACTGTGAGCTGAAATCATCTCTGCCTTCAGTGCTCGTGTGGCACCAAGGGCTCTGCGTCATCACCACCACGAGCTGCGCTTGGAGGGGACACCCAGGGATGTGTTTTCAGGTGTGCTGGGACCTTCAGCTTTGCCTGACCATGGTATTTTGTCAAGAGCTGTCCCCTTCACTGGGATTTTGCTTTTGAAGGCTGCCCTGGGTTAGCAGAGGTGGGGGGACAACAGCTCTTGTTTTCTTCGTGAAGACAGGCTGAGAAGTTTTAGGAAGGAATTTTCTTGTTGGGCCCTGCCAATGCAGCAGGTTTTTTTGAGTTGTCCACAGACACTTCTTGCTGTGAAAACATGTCAGTGAGCTTTAAACTTGTGGGTATATTTTCCTGTTCTCTCCTGAGTGTGGAGGAGGGAGGCTTAGTGTGCAAACCCCGCAGCAGGCCTGGCTGTCTCGGGGGCTGCCTGTGCTGCAGAGCTCTCAGAAGGTGACCTGAGGAGAAGGTTGGCTGTGGGTGGAGAGGAGCCTGTCCATAGCTCCTGCTCGCAGCTCTGTCTCCCACTCCCAGGTATCCAACTCGGTTTTCTCTGTCCTCTTTTTCCCATCTTTTGCCTTTGAAGTTTCTTGGGTGTTGATTGTCGCCGTTGCTTGTGTGGTGGACCTGTGGTGACACCAGAGCCATGCCACGTCCCCTGAGGTTGTTCTACCCCCACCTTCTGCATGTGCTGCTGCTTCAGCATGTGATTTGTGGGCAGCCTTTGGCGCTGTGCCACTAGAAGTGGCATCAGGACGATGCAAAGCTCCTCGTTTGGTGGCTGGAATGAGTTGGTCAAGACTTGGTGAAGAGGAGAGAGGCCCCATGGCTGTGAACAGAGCAGACATGAGATGAAAGTCACTGAACTAGAATAAATGGGGAACTCCAAGGTATTCATTTAAGAGCATGGCAGCACTGTAAACTGATTTCAGTAATGAATAATTAAAACATAAAATACAAGAAAAGTAAATATTTCATTAAAATACTAAACAGAAACTACAAAAGCTGTTGAAGACAAAGGGAGCTTTATTTTTTCCTCTTCTCCTTTCCCTCGACTTCTCCTTGTCCTCCTGCATGGAGAATCCTGGTCTGGGCAGGAGGAAACAGGGAGATGCCACTGCTGGAGGTTAGAAATTCCTCCTGACTTTTTGACCACTCTCTTCTGAATTGTCCTCCACTGATTCACTTGTGGATGTGTATAATGATTTGGGTAATATCACATGTATTCCTTTCCTGGAAATATTTGTGGACCTTGTACACCCAGGGTTGGGAAGTTTCATGGCCCTTCTAGTGAGAAAAGCTGTGTCCACACTCCAGTCAGAAGTTGTGTTCAACAGGATTTAATTAGGCAGATGAATATATGGACATGTGTTGTGTGTTTGCTATTAAAATTAATCAAACCTTCCCAGAAAATGGCTGATGATGAATGGAATGATACTCATAGTAAATACAAAAGTAAAATAAATCCTTAGAGTGATTTTTCTCCCTTCCCATGCTGTGAACTCTTACAAAATACAAGATTATTTAGGGTCTCTGTGGTTAGAAGTCAAATTTGACATGGGTTGAGGCTGTGTTTATTAATTAAGACTAGTAATTACAAAGGGCTGTTGATTTCCAGGAGGTGTCTGAGCAATGCCCACTAAAGCCCAGCAAGGATGAATAGATAATATGTGTAACTGGGAGATCAAGAGTGAGCATTCAAGGTTGATGAAGATCTAATTTCCATTTAAAAATGAAACCAAATCCAATCTGAGGCATTAGAAGCAATTAGAGTGGTGTGTTCAAGGGGTTTATAGGCAGTGCTGGTCTTTATTCTGCACTGGACTCTTCCAGGTCTCCGGGTCACCAGGAGCTGCCTCATCAGATGGTGGCAGAGGCAGATCCAAATGTCACTGGTGCCATGGACTGTGTCCACGACAGCCTTACCTGGGATTTAGCCTTTTCCATCACTGGTTGGGTTGTATTTCTTGGTTTTGAATAAAAAACCACTCAGTGATTGCACAGCCATCACTCCTCCATCCCTCCCAGAGATCCGTGTGGGTGACGTGCCCAGGTTTCCACAAGCCCCAAATTCTGGGATTGTTTCCTGCCTTTTTTCCCCTCATGACTGTACTGATTGTTGACCAGAGACCTTTCCTGATAATTGCTGGATTAGTCACTGTGCCTGTGATGCTGGAGGTTGCTTGGGATTAAATTTAATAAAAGGCTTGGCTGCTGCAGCATCGTATTTTGAAGTGCTTGGATCCCTGAGTGCAGCCCCAAATCTGAGTTAAGTACAGAGGGCATGGAAGGGTTTGGCATTGAACAAGGTGATTATTTAAAATCTGGAGGAGCTGGAGCACCTTCCAGAGCTGCCCAGACAGGAAAGGGACTGAGAGGACAATTGTGTGTTTGTATCCAGAGAGATGATGGCAAAGAGCTGGAGAGATGGGAAGGGGAGCTTTGGGCTCAGCACCATGGGAAGGGTGGCCACGAGTCCAGGACTGGAGGACAAGCCCTATGGGGAGCAACTGAGGGAGCTGCAGTTGTTCAGCCTGGAGAAGAGGAGGCTCAGAGGTCACCTCAGTGCTGGTTACAACTCCCTGAGGGGAGGTTGCAGTCGGGTGGGTGTGAATCTCTTCTCTCAGGCTGACCACACCAGAACAAGAGGACATGGCCTTAAACTACACCAGGGGAGGTTTAGACTGAATGTCAGGAAGAGTTTTTTTCCCAGAGAGAGTGATCCCTCAGTGGAATGGGCTGCCCAGGGAGGTGGTGGAGTCGCCATCCCTGGAGGTGTTTAAGGTGGGACTGGATGAGGAGCTCAGTGACATGGTCTGGATGGTAGGAGGCTTGGATGGATGGAGCGTGGTGCCCGTGGTTCCTGGGGCGTTCGCTTGGGAGTTGGGCTGGATGATCCTGTGGGTCCCTTCCAACTCGGAATAACCTGTGAATCTGTGGATTTAGGAGGCTCCATGGACCAGGGGTCTTGGCTCTGGAGCCTGATGTTGGCCCAAGCCCCAGTGTGGGCACTGAGACCCTCTCCACGTTCAGCCTCCAAACCCTGAGCCCTGAAATTGCTCCTTCAGAGCAGCCCCCAGGGGGTTCTGGATATTGGCTGGTGCTTGTCAAACATTTGAGGATTAAAGATGCTGCGTTGGGAACAAGTTTTTGCTTTTCTTGTATTGAACTTGGGTACTGAGGTGATGAGCGTGGTTTAAGTATCTTGAGAGAGAAATGCTGAGCATAATAATTTGTATTGATCTCAAAAGCTGAAAGACCTTTCTACAACCGTCTGTTTTCTTGGTGTCTGATTTTCTCATTCATGGCCACATAATAGTACAATTATTATTTCAGCGTTGGGAGGAGGAGATTATCATTCCAGCAAACTGTAATTCCTGAAATAATCATTAATTTGGTTTAAGGTGAAAACAAATGGTGGATAATTTTGTGGGGGATTAATGTATTGGGTATGTTCTGAGCACTCTGTGGCTTTGTAGGAACAGTGGTTTACAGGCTAATGCTTTGTTTTATTTATGATAAACCTCTGTTGAGAAGACCTTTTGGAGTTTGTTTTTGGTTTTTGTTTTTTTTTTAAAGACTGACATTATTAAAAAAACAGTTAAAACCAACAGCCCCTTATCCTTGAGATAAGTTTTTTGTAAATGTGATTTTTTCCCCCTAAATAAACAAACCCCCCTAATTATAAAGGATTGCAGCTCTCAGATAGCACTGGTATGATTTAATTTGCCACTTGCTGTCATTATCTGAGTCATTCCCAGGGAAGAAAACACGGGGAGTACTTGTGTTAGATACACTGCAGGACTGAGCCAGGGCACTGTGGGACTGATCCCTTATAGGTGAAGAACATGTAATTCCTTAAATGTTAACACATGTGCCCTTTCCATTTAAGGTATCTGCACAGTTCTGCAGTTCTTTCTTAATTTTTTATTCATTTTTTTAATCGGAAGTGTTGAAGCAGTTTTGGCAATGTTTGGCTTGATTAAGTGGTCTTTGGTTTCTGAAGCCTTTTGCTTGACTGAAACAGGATATTCCAAGGCTGTTCCCACTCTGCTCTCAGAAATGGTCAGGACTGGATTTCCTGGGATATGTTGGGTGATGGGATGGGGATTTCCTGCCCCGTGTGGGATGGACATCACAGTATCACAGTATCAGCAAGGTTGGAAGAGACCTTGGAGATCATCAAGTCCAACCTGTAACCCAACACCAACCCATCGACACTTACTGAGGAGATTCCTCTGAAATACCTTGATAATCCAGCTGAGTGGTTGATGTTACTCACAGAGACACTTTATCTTTGCTGGGAGAGCAGTGGCTGAGCAGCTGGGCCCACATCCCTCTCAGCTCAGGGTTGTGTCTCAGCTCTGCCACAGGCAGCCAGATGATGCTCCACAGCTTGACAAGGCCCTGTCCCGGGGGGATGGAGCTGGGTGAGCGAACTGACAGAGCTTCTAGTTCACAAAATGGGATGGAATTATTAATTCTGGTAGCAGGAGTGTGAAATACAGAATCCCTGTTTCTGTGGAGGGAAAGGAGGGGCGACCATGTTGAGTGAGATCTTGTCCCTTCTGAGCTGGCTCCAGGAGGAGCAGTGCGTTTTCATTTGGAATTTATTAATTTTGGTACATTCTCAAATTATTTAAGCGTTGCGTGTGAGGCAAAATACCAACCCCACCAAAAAAAACCACAATTAAGACATTAATTATTAGTGCTGGGAGTATTTTGAGTCATTTTTGCATTCAATCGGCTGTAATTAAATACTCAGTGAACACAGAATTAGGTCATATATTATGTAAATAGGATGAGACATCCACTAGCTCCAGCAACAAATGCTCTGGAGTCCTTTAGGGGACAATTCAGGACTGGACTCTTGGAGTCTGATGGGTTCTGTCTGCCCCTGATTTCCTGCTCTGTCACATCCCACCTGAGCACGGAGCAGATCCTGTGCAGGACGTGACATGAGGTCCAGGACAGGTCACCTGCTGCCTCCAGCTGTGGCCAGCCAAGCCTCCCCTGTGCCTCCTGTTCTCAGCCAGGTTACAACAAGACAGAATGAATTTAGGTATATTAAAAAAAAATAAATGAATAGGTGCTTGATGGTTCTGCTGAGCGATGCTCGGAGCTGCCCGGGGTCAAGCCCTCCAATTCTCTTCACATGACACTTGATAACTCCTGCTTCAGCTTTCATAATTACAAATGCCAAACCTGATTTCGCTCCCTTGGGGACAGTGGAAGGAGTAACAGGTCCATTATTATTAGTCAGAACAATTATGTAGCTCTTCAAGGAGGAAATAACAAATACAAAATCAAGCCTCTGGATGTGTGAGGCACCTGGAGAACAGGGGCGTGTTGGGAGGTGCTGGTGCTTGAGCAGGGAAGCAAGAGGAGAAAATGACCTTTCCTGGGCCTCCACCACCTGGTTTTTTCCCATTGGATCACACTGCTGAGGGCAGTGGTGGAATCACTGTGCCTGGAAATGTGGAGACGTGGTGCTTGGGGACGTGGTTTGGTGGCCTTGGTAGTGGTGGGGGAACAATTGGACTTGATCATTTTCCATGATCCCCTTTTATTCCCTAATGGAAAAGGCTGCAGTTCAGAGCTGGGTGGGTATTGTACATCAAATATTCTGTGGGAGTCCTTCAGTATTAATTTTCTAGGGTGTGTGCAGTTTGATGCTGCTTGAATTCTCCCGCTTATAGAAGAAATGGATTTTAGTCCATTATATTTTGATTTTTTAGAGATCATGTGTTTTCTAGCCCCCCTCCTTCTTCTACCCCCCTGAACCCAACCAAAGAATCTTTATTTCATAGAATTTCTTTGCTTAGCCCACAACTGATTCCTTGTAGGTCCCTGGCAAAAAGCAAGGGAAGCTGAAATCAGTGAGAAGAGCTCAGGCTTGTCTTTGGGAAGGAGGAGAATCCATGGGGAGGTGCAGTGGGATGTGCTCCTGAACCTTGACATGAGGGACTCACAATTAACCTGTTAACAGGGAAATCAATGAGGACAGAACTGGAAGGGAGATGGCTGTGGTTTTCATACCTAGGTAGCTTTTTCCCCAGCTTTCCATGAGGTAGGAAGGAGCTTGTCTGATCTGTACATCTGGAATTAACATGTCTGGGGTCCTGAGGAGAGAAGGGCAGTGTTTGTGCCCTGGGCAGGGTTGCTCCTGCTGGTAAAAGGACATGTGCCTCGGGCCCTTCTGTCACCTCTTGGAGCTCTGAATGCCACCTTATACAATTGCCTCCCTGGTTTGCAGTGCCATTTTTGCCTCTGGAATTGGGATGTGCATTACCTGGTGTGTGCACTCTGATATTTAGGAGTGGGAAGCTTGTTTGTCTGGCTCAGCTGTGACAAACCTGCGTGGACCTGAGAATTGGTGCACTGCAAACGTGGGCAACTCGGAGCGAGCCTGGGAATGGCGTGTTGGATGTGCTGTGCTTTTGTGGAAGCAGCTGCTGGGGGAAAATGAGGCAAAGTGGACCCTGTGAGCACCTGATATTTTACTTTCAAACTTCCTTCTGGCTGGGTGGGTCAGGCTTGACTGCTCTCAGCTCTGTGCTGTCAGGAGGCATGGATTTGGCTTATCAAGCGGTGCTGGGCTGGCTAAGTGGTTGGCAGACATTATAGAAAAGCGAGATGCTATTCATGCTGCAGTGGATAAGGAGCTGGAAAGCTTTGGTTTGAGATTGCGAGAGGCTGAGAGGAAAATTGAAGTCGTGGAGATAATGATCATTGGACCTAATGCTGCTCTTGCTGAGAATGCCAAAGGCCAGGTTGTAAGGCGTGCAGGAGTTCAGTTGATCATCTGGAAAATAAGTGCAGATTGAGTATTATCATCTTGGTGGGAGAATCTTGGGAATATGTGGAGGGAGAGGCAGAGATTCAGGTGGTGGTTGCAGGGTGCTGCTCCAGTGGCAGAAATGTGAGGTGAAGTTTTTGAAGTGCCTCAGTGTGTCACCAGTTAGTGGAATGTCATGGCACTGAGCACTGATTTCCTGGGACAATAAACCAGGGAACGTTATTAAGTGACACAGTGAAACTGGTGCATAGGATGCAGCTCCAGTAACACCATAAAAATCTGTGGTTTTTTCACCAAGCATTGGGGGATTGTTCAAAAATCTTAGGGGGTAATTTTAATGCTCTGTGACTTCTGTGCGTCATTTCGATTTGGCTTTTTCTCTTACATATCCTAAAGAAAACGTTTAATTTGATGCCACTGAAAAGCATCCAGAGTGCTCTGCCTTCGTATTGCCAACAGGTTATCATTTAATACAACACTTGCTATTTATATACAAATCAGCAGAGAGAGACATCTGCACTGGAGTTGCTGCCAGGGGCCTACACCTTCTCTTTCCTTCTTTTTTAAAGAGGAGAATGAGATTTTAGGTTAAACTGTTTTTACCCAGCGTTGTGTGTGCTGATAGGGAGTGACTAGATCCCGTCTCCTCAGGTGTGCTCACAATCAGATTTTATCCTCCAGCGCTGGAGCTTCTGTGTGCAGCTGCTGACTCAAGATTTTATTTGCCTGACAAAGGTCCCTGTGGACAGAGAAATTGTTCCCCATCGACAGGAGTGGTCCTTCAGCATATTTTTGGATTGTCTCCCTTCAGAGCTGTTCCTCCTTAAAGGTCTGCTGATTTCCTCCAAACCATTAAACATCCGCTGTTAAAAAAAAAACAAAACCAAACCAGTTAAGCTGTAGATAATATGAAACCTACCATCCTGACCTTTTCCTCTGCATTTCTTCAGTCGCTTTGACCTGCTTTCCTCTCTCTGGGACACCAATGCTGTGTCCCACAGCCCCGGGCTGGGAGCCAGTTGGGAGAGCAGAGGAGATGCTGTGGGTTGTGTGTGCCTGTGGTTTTACACTGGCTTGGGAAGGGGAGAAAAAGGAGTGAGTGGATGAACCATTCCATGTTGTCTTTTGTGATTGTGTGGCAGATCTGTGGTGTACCTGGGGCTGCTCATTCCTTGCAGAAGTGCTGTGGGGTCACTGTCCCTGTGGCTGCATCGAGTTTGTTTCCTTTGCAAGAGAACGAGGAGTTGAGGAATTGCTTCCCTTCGTTCTTTCCAAAGGCAGTTGAGAACCATAAAACCATGTTGTGTTAATTGGTCCTGTTTTCACAGGTTGCCTGTGATTTCAACCTTTTATTCCTAATCTGACAATAGATGGATGCTGGGAATTTTCTTTTGGTTTGTATCTTTTTACAGTAAAAGAGACTTTGGAAACCAAGGATTATATTTGAGGCAAAGAATAATGTAATTTAATGTCAGGTCAATCTAAACCTTTCCTGATCCAAGCTGTTCTTATATCCTACTTTTTCCTGAAATCCCCATGAAGTTTTTTGCTTGTGGGGGTCTGGCCTTTGTGACACCTCTATGTGCACAGCCTGGAGCTGATTCTCGAGGGCATCTGTTGGATTAATGCATCTTGGATTGGTCCAGCACTGAGAGTGGTCAGTGGTGACCCTGGGCTGTTCTTTTTTGGTACCTGTATCGTGGTGTGCAGGGAAAGGCAGCACAGGGGCTGCTGGACCAGCTCCTCTCCAGATGGAGATGCCTTGGACCATGAGCTGGTTGGTGACACCCTCACTGATTTCTGAGGACATGTGGCTGTGTGGGAAACTGGGCAGCCTGGCCAAAGAGCCAGGAGATGGCAGAAACAGGAGGAAGAGGAACCAGGGCAATTAACTCATCTCCAAAAGGACAAAATGTTTCCTGTGCTAAAAATACCCAGCCACAGTCGTGACAGCACGTTTCGTGGCAGTGGCACGGAGCTGTTCCAGGATGATGAATGGGAGGGCAGTGGTGAAGCTCTGCCTGGAGGAATGTGGTGGCCAGAAGTGTGCCAGGGGTCTGGGGAGCAGTGAGCACGGTGGAACTCTGCAGGGTGAGGTCCCTGCTGCTGTGGTGGGTGATCTCAGCATGAGAGTCACCCCATTTCTGGGGGGCTGAGGAGATGCTGTGCCAGGGTAGTGTGAGGAGAGTTAAGGACACGAGGTACATGGAGGTGCCGTCCCCCTGATCTGCAGGATCCGTCTTCTGGGAGCCCAGGAGTTGGACACAGAGGTGTGTAGTGTGCAAGGGCGGCTGCTCAGCCCTGGAGTATTTTTTGTTTCCAAGCAGCTGTTTGTAGGACCTTTAAAGGGGTTGTGGGAGAACATCTCACGTGGCTCCCCACCCCTTGGCCGGCGCTTTGCCTCTTCCAAAAGCTCTGCTTGCTGCAAAGTTTCCTATTTTTCTACTGCTTACGACTTCTAGTTTAGCTCCTCTGCTTTTCTGTGCCCTACCAACAAGTGTGGGAATGCCTCCATGTGCTGCTTAAAATGTGATTTTTGATGACCTGGGAGATTGCTTAGGAAGTCTCTGTGCTTTGTTGCACTGCACATGCTCTGAACACATTTACAAGCCAGCCACACACTGGGACAGAACTAGGTCACTGGTGGACTCCTTACTGGACAGATGTTTGGTTTTCCCAATTCATCCCCTATATTAAGCAACATAATTGGGATTTTAGGGCTAGCTGAGTCTTGCTGACCATAGCTAATTTTCATTGTGGGTCCATCAGAAGGTTGAATTTTGGAGGCACGGAATGAGAGTTTTTGGTACATGGGAGAAAGCGGGATATTTTGTCTTTGACTCGCAGTGGGAGGTCACAGCCTTTTGTGCTGGCAGCTCTGAAACCAGCACAAACTGGGGTGATTAGCTCCCTTTTCTAATGAGTACACAAAGCTGATTGTGAATGAGCCAGTGGGTTCATTGTGCACCCTTGGCCTGCGTTTAATCCTTTATGTGAGACCCCCTTTTACACAGGGACGGCAATTGGAATCCAATTTACACCGGGCTCGGCATTAAATCTCCTTACCCTGGCAATGCTGCTAATCAATGGAATTGAAATTCCGGGGCCGTCAGGAGTCTCCTCCCTTCAGCTCTGCCACTCTCTTCTGCTACGCCCGCGTTTTAGGAGAGATGAAACCCTGAAGTGGGAAACACTTTGTCTTCCTAATACAAGAATAAACAATGTCTCGCTTCTTGGCAAAACACATCGCAGCGCTGTGAAACAAGCAGCAGAGATCTTAAAAGTCCATCAAGAGACGTTATGGTAATTTTGCAAGAACGACCACCTTGCTTTTAGTGAGAATTATCTAAATACGAAGATAAAAGGAAGAAGAAAGGGAGCTTGACGTGAAGAGAGACACATGAAAGGTTTCGGGAGAGGCTTTTCGTGCTGCACAGAGATATTTGCAGCTGAGTTTTCTGGCAAGCACCTGAACAGCAAGAAGAGTTTCTGCCTGTCTGGTTTTCCCTTTTACAAGCAGTGCTTGTTAAATCAGTTTTTGGGGGGCATCAGAGATCAGTAAATGCCAGAGAGGAGACCTCAGCCAGCCCTTCCTTCTCAGCAACCTCGGGAATGACGGAATTGCACCTGAAGGAACTCCCTCCATGTTGCAGGAACTGAGACACATAAAACCAGTTTTTTAGGAACGTCGGTGTTTGGGCACCCACATTTGATGGAGAGGAGGGATTTTGGGAGCACTGAATGTCCTTCTGCCGGAGGCCAAGCAGATGGAATATCTCGGCTGGGCGGGTCATAAATGGGAATGCCATGAATTACGACTTGGTCTTGGAAATTTTGGCCAGTCACGGCTTTAAAAAGCCAGCCCACTTTGTACCTTGAATCCAGTGAAGTCAGCAGCTGCTCTGTTCTCATCCTCATCCATTCCTTCTGCTGCCTACAACCCCTTGAAATATTTATTCTTCCTTTTATTCCTCGGTGCTCTTGAATACCCCAGGCATAACAGTGATCTGGAAGGTTTGTATTCTGTTACAGTCATTGTTTTGGGACGAGCTGGTACCTGGAAAGGTGACACTGAGCTGGAAATTAATGAGTGTATATTCCCACTGCAACCCACAGGCCGTGTGTAATTGAAAAGATCATGAGGTAGCCTCCCCAAAATCAGGTGATACTTTTACACAACTACCTGAGTTTGCCTTTTAGTTCTCCCCTGGTTTCTGAGCTGTTGGTTGGGATTGAACTGGGGTTGAACCCCCCAAATCACGTTGGTTGATTTGGGGGGGTTCCAAGGCTGGTGATCCTGTTGGTGTCTTTCCACACCTCCTTCCTTTGGCTGTTTATCGGTGCCCTTTCCTCTCTGCTTGTCTGGATCGAGCTGCTGTGGAGTTTTCTCAACAAGGTGAAGCTGAAAGGCCACGGAGGAGTTTGAGTTGGTACAAAATGTAGCTCCCTGCCTGTTTGGTGGCCATCCTGGTCTTGACGGCTGTCAGTGTGGATGACTTGACCTTCATGTGTTCACACTTATTTCCAGACGCAAATATCAACTAAATTTTGAAGCACCCCAGACCAGACCCCCACAATTATTGCTTCAAGCTGGTGCTCCCATTTGAGAGAGGCCAGTTACCCTTCCCTGAGGCACTGGGGAAGCTGTGGATTCCCAGGAGTGATGGCAAGGTCATTGTTGCACATATAATACCCCCAAATTGTAAACCACTGGGATTTTTCAAAGGACAGAATCTTAACTTTGCCACTGACTCAGTGAGGAAAAGCCTGGTTGACTTTTCATGCAAAGCTGCTCTGCCAGCCTTTAAGGTGAGGGTATTTTAGATTTCATCTTACATAAATGCAGCAGTCTGAATTAAGGACAAATGCCCTGCAGTGTGCAAACGAGCCTGTTAAATAGCTGCGATATTTGAGGCCGTTTGATTTTTGGGAGCTCTTTTTCTCAGAGCAAGCTGAGCTCCAGCATTATTTTGTGAGAGAGGACGCTGATCTTACTTGGCAGACAAAAATGGATGTTTGTGTTATGACGCCCATTCAAGTACTTTCTTTTTTGTATGTGCAGGATGCTCTGTCCTGAAATCAGATCTCGTCTGACTGATACATTTTAAGCAGGAAGATTCTGACTCTTTCACAACTTTCAAGTGTAAATGTGTTAATGTTTTGCCCGGCACATTATTTCTAACAGGTTGAACTTTCATTGTGTTTTCGCAGTTTGGGTTTAGGTTTAACTCGAGGCTTTCAAAGCTATTTAATTCTTCATAATTTTTGACATCCTGGTAGCCTCGTGACTCCCCCAAGATTGCAAAGACGACGACAAACAGCCTCTCTGGCTTTATTTTTTCAAAGATCTCTCTTTCCCTCCCCAACCTCCGAGCTCCCAAATCGGAGCCCCAGGGGAAAATCGGAAGTTGCTTCCTCAGACCTGTCAACTCTTGTGCTTTCAGGGTGAGCCTAATGATGTTGAGCCCTATATGATTCTTTCACACTTGTCTACTTCAATCTCACCCCGAAAGACAAGTAGTGGCTGTGCAGAGGGAGGGATGAAAGTCGTGCCACGCTGGAAAGCTGCAAAACACACGCACTGGCTGGGGAGGAAATTTGGGATCAGATGCAAATCCTGTGTTGGGTTGTGGGGTGGTTTTTTCCCCCTGCAGTTTAATATGATTTTTGTCTTGCTGCATAGGAAATCAAATCAGGTTTGGGAGGGACACGGGGAGGGATAAAAGTGAAGCATTATGCTGAATGTTTCCCATCTGCCTGATGGTATGTAGGTGGAAATAAATAGCAGGATTTGAGTGTGGAGAGAAGAGGAATAGTGCTGAAATTGAGGACAGAGGTGGCCACAAGCCTAATGTCTCACAGATTGACCCTCTTGGCCTTTTTTAACCAATTACGAGGCCACTTGTCCTCAGGACGTTTTGTGCCTGGAGGCTCTGTACAAAAACACTGGACTCTCATCAAGAGGCTCGTGTAGTCCCCTCTAACCACTGCACCCAGCCCACCACATTCCCTGGGATTTTTCCCATTGAGGATGGACAAGAAATTCTACCAGGGCAAATTTTGGGAGTAGCTGGTTTGCAGCATTACTGGATTCTGTAGCATGAAGTCATCCCTTTTCTCTCTGTGTTTGCTTTTCAGCTTTATCTCTGAGCAGTTTCCTCTCCTTCCATTTTTCTGGTGAGTCACAGAGGAGCAGAGAAACACAGATGGGTATGAAATATCTGGATCCCTGAGCCTGCTGCCTCAGTTTCTCTCCAGAGTGCATTCAGTTCTTGATTCTCGAGATCTGGAGACAAGTTTTGCCTGCTATTATATTTAATTTTATATGTAGATCAGGTTTTTGTTGTGTGTGAGCAGTGGCTGCCTCTTTTCCAACTATTATCCAGTGGGGTTTTTGCTCCTCATGGCTATTTACAAGCTGGTTTTGTGCAGGGCTCTGGTTTTGATGTGCCACAACAATATCTGAAGCCTTGTAGACACTTGCTGAGCTTCTGTCCCCAGCCAGAGTATGAATGCAAGACACTGTGATGGAGATCCTGCCTTGTGTGGGACTGGGGGACAGTCCCTGCTCTGGTGAATTAAAGAGGTGGAAAGAAATGGGATGGAAGGGGAGAAAAAAGAGGTGAGGCATAGAATCTTATTAAATGTTTGCTGCTGTATCCATACTTTCTAATTTCTAAATAGCTCTGGTTCTTTTTTATTTATGATTCATTTTAATGGGGCCCCCTGTCAAACCTCGAGGTTCTGCTGCGTTGCACCTTTCCACGTGCACAGGCAGCTGCAGCACACCAGGACGTGGTTGGTTGGTTTGTTTGGTTTTTTTAGTTTTTTGGAGACCATTTTGCCAGCAAAGGCTGATGTCAGATCTCGGGGCAGTTAAAGAGCACATCCAAGCAACCTGTTGAGGAGAACCTGCAGAAGTGGTGCCTCCAGCCGGGTTCTCAGGGAATGCTGGGCCTTTCCCAGCAGTCAGAGAGGTGATGGACTGTGCAGTAGCCAGAGCTGTTGTGTGGAGTTTTAAAGTATTGTTTGCATTTTTGAAGACTTGTGTTGGATTTGTGAGTTTCTTTGTTGTTTGCCAGATGATCCGTGTTCAAAATGACAGTCTGTGGCTGTGGGTCTAAAGGTTGCGATGGCAAATCAGAACTCCAGCATCAGAAATTTGGCTTTGCAAGAGGTAGATGTATAACCCAAGGGTGAAATGAGCACTTTTGTGAGGCTCTGTGATGGGGCTGATGGTGGAGTTCTTGGCTGAAGTTCCTGACGGGCCAGGATGCATCAGCAGGGAAGGAGGAAAGCCTGTACTGAGGAACGTTGCTGAGGTGCTGCTTGAAGGCCATGGAGCTGTTGGAGCAAGTCCGGAGGAGGCACCACGGTGATGAGAGGGAGGAAAGGCTGAGAGAATTGGGATTGTTCAGCCTGGAGAAAAGAAGGTTCCAGAAAAGAAGGGCCTTCCAGGACCTGGATGGATAAGTCAAGGAGAAATGGCTTTAAACTGACAGAGGTCAGGTTTGGGTTAGATGGAGGAAACTCTTCCCTGTGCGGGTGTGAGGCCCTGGCACAGGTTCCCAGAGAAGCTGTGGGTGCCCCATCCCTGGAGGGTCCAAGGCCAGGCTGGACAGGGCAGAAGGTGTCCCTGCTGTGTCTGGAGTGAAATGAGTTGAGCCCGAGGTCCCTTCCAATCCAAACCATTCTGTGATATCTGGGCTGGATGGTTCCAGTGACCCTGCAGGACCTCCTGGTTGGGTGGCCACTCTCCTGTCTGAAATCAGGACCACCAAGTCCTCAAGTCAGAGGCCTTTACATTCAGTTCTTGATTCTCCAGATGTGTTACTGCTGTGCTGCAGCTCTGAGCTGTCCTGGAGGGATGTGCAGTGACCTGCAGCCTCCTGAGCTCATCTGTGTTCAGTGTCCACAGGAGGAGGAACCCCCCTGGACTGGGTGGCTGTAGGGGGTGTGTGGGAGTGACCTGGCAGGGCTGATGACACTATTTCTGGCTGAGGTGACACTGTGCTTCTGCCCAGGGACTGCTCTCCCTCATGGACTCTGTCTTCAAGCCTTCATCCTGCCACCTCCCTGCAGCACACACTTGCACTGCAACAGGGCTAAACAGAAGATTTACCAGCCTTGTNCTGGGCTGGATGGTTCCAGTGACCCTGCAGGACCTCCTGGTTGGGTGGCCACTCTCCTGTCTGAAATCAGGACCACCAAGTCCTCAAGTCAGAGGCCTTTACATTCAGTTCTTGATTCTCCAGATGTGTTACTGCTGTGCTGCAGCTCTGAGCTGTCCTGGAGGGATGTGCAGTGACCTGCAGCCTGCTGAGCTCATCTGTGTTCAGTGTCCACAGGAGGAGGAACCCCCCTGGACTGGGTGGCTGTAGGGGGTGTGTGGGAGTGACCTGGCAGGGCTGATGACACTATTTCTGGCTGAGGTGACACTGTGCTTCTGCCCAGGGACTGCTCTCCCTCATGGACTCTGTCTTCAAGCCTTCATCCTGCCACCTCCCTGCAGCACACACTTGCACTGCAACAGGGCTAAACAGAAGATTTACCAGCCTTGTCAAGCCAAAATGCAGATTAGTCACTCCTTTTGTCTCTTTTAGAAGGCACTCTTTAAGCGTTGAAAGATGCAAGTGTTCTCCATTCCAAAATACTCTTCCCAGCTGGACAGTGAGAACCAAATGAATTGCTGCTTCCTCGTGGAGCTGAGGCCTCCTTAAGAGACACATCAGGCTCGTATTTAGGAAAACAGTAGAAGCAGCAGGTTTGAAAGGGTTTGCATTAATATGCAGTCCTGAAGGCTCCCTGAGAGCTCGGTGGAGGGCAGTTCTCCCCAGCCAGGGCGGTGTGGTTACCCCAGGAGATGCTGGGGCACCCCAAGGCGGGTCAGAGATGCCTAATTTAGAGCTGTCACTCCTGTTCTCCCCGTGTCTTGTGTTAGCACATACCTGCACTGATGGCTGTGCTTTTAATCAACGCTAAACACCAAATCTAGATAAATCCCCCAGGGACATTCTCTTTTTTGACTCCTCCAAAATCCCCTTCGAGCAAATTCAGGTTAGTCCTCCAACATCTGCTTGCTTTNCCCGTGTCTTGTGTTAGCACATACCTGCACTGATGGCTGTGCTTTTAATCAACGCTAAACACCAAATCTAGATAAATCCCCCAGGGACATTCTCTTTTTTGACTCCTCCAAAATCCCCTTCGAGCAAATTCAGGTTAGTCCTCCAACATCTGCTTGCTTTTCCTTCCTATCAGCATCCACTCAGATGTCAACTTTTCGGGATAACCTTTGCCAGAGCTTCCCTGAGCACTCAGTGATCCACAGGGAGCGCTGGATGGTTTCCACACAACCCAGGGACAGCAGGATGCAGCTGCCACCTGCAGACCAGCCCTTGCAGGGTGACCCTGACGTTTGGGCTGTGCCTAAAAGCTTCTCCATGAACCCGAAAAAATGGGTTCACTGATTTCTTTATCGTTATTATTTTAATTTTATTTTTCCCTTTTAATCCTTCCTGTGCAAGAGCTTGATTTTTAGGGCTGGTGGCACTGGAGGAGTGGCAGCAGCCACCACCCCTCCTACACGTGGCTGGTGCAGGAGCTGTTGGAAGCTGTGGTGGATTTGGGAGTGGATGGGATCACTCAGGGGCATCTTCCATGAGAAAAGAGCTGCCTCTGTCATTCTGATCATCATTTCCTTGTCCTTCTGCACCTTCGCTCTCCTGGGTGGATCCTTGGAGAATTCCTCTGGCAGTGATCCCCGTTTGCCCTGGTTCCTCACTGTAAACCAGCTGCTGTGTTTGATTCTGACCTGGTGCTGATCTGCTCCTCATTTTAACCATATTAGTCATGACAAATAAATGCTCTGCTCGTCTCAATGGCCCCTCCACCCTGCTGGGCTTTCCTCAGGATTGATTTGTAGCCTTTCCTCAGGATTTCAGAAGACAGGTGGTTGTTGTTGGCATAGATTTGGTAAGTCTGAGTGGGAAGAAGGGGGAGGTGGAAGGGAACACATAAGCTCTTTTTTTAGGTGACCCATTATTTTCAACTAGCGCCTTTGCTTTAGGTGAGGGTAGAAAATTAAGGGGTAGGGGGAAAGGGAGGAATCTCCAAATAGCAGACACTTGGAGTCAGATTGAAAAAAAAACAAACCCCACACCTTTATTTTGCTTTATTAATATATTGTTCGTGGTTTCTGATTTTGTGGCTTTTTTTAAAAAACCAGTTGTGCTGTCTGGTGACAAACTCAGCGTGTGGATTGTTCCCTCTGCTGTCCCAGAAGTCTGTGGTGCTGGAGCAACACTTCCCCTCTTGCAGATCACTGGTGAACAGCTCAGAGCAGATTTTCCCTGTTGCATCCTGACCCCTGTGTTTGGTGCCTGTTCCCCCTTTGATCCCAGGCTGAGTCCCATAGCGTAGAGTTGCAGAATCATCTTGGAGTGTTTGGGTTGGAGGATGTCCAGCCCTTGGAGCATCCCCATGGCCTCCTCTGGATTTGCTCCAGCAGCTCCAGAATTGTCTTTCCTAACAATTCCAGCAGCCGGGAGTGGAGCACCTCTGCTTTCAGCTGCTGCCCAGCAGCCTTTGGGCTCACATTTAGGGGAGGGCCCAGTTTGCCCTGTGTTTCAGTGATTGTTAATATTGAAATTAATTCTTATTACCCACCCTTTGTTCTTGGTCACCATGATGTGATTTTTTTTTTTTCCACTGCAAATTAAACACGAGACCTTGTGGTGGGTTGCAGACTCGAGGGATTAATTCTGCAATTTCCAGCCTGATGTTCTTTTGTCCTGGAATGAAAATGGTCGTCTTAGGTAATGGCTATTTTTATACAACCATTTGTTCCCTGAGAACTGGGTTGAGACCTCCAGTAGTGTATCANCTAGATAAATCCCCCAGGGACATTCTCTTTTTTGACTCCTCCAAAATCCCCTTCGAGCAAATTCAGGTTAGTCCTCCAACATCTGCTTGCTTTTCCTTCCTATCAGCATCCACTCAGATGTCAACTTTTCGGGATAACCTTTGCCAGAGCTTCCCTGAGCACTCAGTGATCCACAGGGAGCGCTGGATGGTTTCCACACAACCCAGGGACAGCAGGATGCAGCTGCCACCTGCAGACCAGCCCTTGCAGGGTGACCCTGACGTTTGGGCTGTGCCTAAAAGCTTCTCCATGAACCCGAAAAAATGGGTTCACTGATTTCTTTATCGTTATTATTTTAATTTTATTTTTCCCTTTTAATCCTTCCTGTGCAAGAGCTTGATTTTTAGGGCTGGTGGCACTGGAGGAGTGGCAGCAGCCACCACCCCTCCTACCCGTGGCTGGTGCAGGAGCTGTTGGAAGCTGTGGTGGATTTGGGAGTGGATGGGATCACTCAGGGGCATCTTCCATGAGAAAAGAGCTGCCTCTGTCATTCTGATCATCATTTCCTTGTCCTTCTGCACCTTCGCTCTCCTGGGTGGATCCTTGGAGAATTCCTCTGGCAGTGATCCCTGTTTGCCCTGGTTCCTCACTGTAAACCAGCTGCTGTGTTTGATTCTGACCTGGTGCTGATCTGCTCCTCATTTTAACCATATTAGTCATGACAAATAAATGCTCTGCTCGTCTCAATGGCCCCTCCACCCTGCTGGGCTTTCCTCAGGATTGATTTGTAGCCTTTCCTCAGGATTTCAGAAGACAGGTGGTTGTTGTTGGCATAGATTTGGTAAGTCTGAGTGGGAAGAAGGGGGAGGTGGAAGGGAACACATAAGCTCTTTTTTTAGGTGACCCATTATTTTCAACTAGCGCCTTTGCTTTAGGTGAGGGTAGAAAATTAAGGGGTAGGGGGAAAGGGAGGAATCTCCAAATAGCAGACACTTGGAGTCAGATTGAAAAAAAAACAAACCCCACACCTTTATTTTGCTTTATTAATATATTGTTCGTGGTTTCTGATTTTGTGGCTTTTTTTTAAAAACCAGTTGTGCTGTCTGGTGACAAACTCAGCGTGTGGATTGTTCCCTCTGCTGTCCCAGAAGTCTGTGGTGCTGGAGCAACACTTCCCCTCTTGCAGATCACTGGTGAACAGCTCAGAGCAGATTTTCCCTGTTGCATCCTGACCCCTGTGTTTGGTGCCTGTTCCCCCTTTGATCCCAGGCTGAGTCCCATAGCGTAGAGTTGTAGAATCATCTTGGAGTGGTTTGGGTTGGAGGATGTCCAGCCCTTGGAGCATCCCCATGGCCTCCTCTGGATTTGCTCCAGCAGCTCCAGAATTGTCTTTCCTAACAATTCCAGCAGCCGGGAGTGGAGCACCTCTGCTTTCAGCTGCTGCCCAGCAGCCTTTGGGCTCACATTTAGGGGAGGGCCCAGTTTGCCCTGTGTTTCAGTGATTGTTAATATTGAAATTAATTCTTATTACCCACCCTTTGTTCTTGGTCACCATGATGTGATTTTTTTTTTTTCCACTGCAAATTAAACACGAGACCTTGTGGTGGGTTGCAGACTCGAGGGATTAATTCTGCAATTTCCAGCCTGATGTTCTTTTGTCCTGGAATGAAAATGGTCGTCTTAGGTAATGGCTATTTTTATACAACCATTTGTTCCCTGAGAACTGGGTTGAGACCTCCAGTAGTGTATCATTGACTGCTCAACAGCCCCCGTGCAGTGCCGAGCACTTCTGGCCTGGGCTACGCCCTTGGCAGAGATGGAAAAGCTGGTTAAAAAAACTACCTCCTGAGGTCTTACTAACCCCACTCCAGGCCCTCTTTTCAATTGTCTTTTTTTGGATGAAATTCAGGAAACCTTCATTTTAGGTGACGGGTAGAAATACCACTGTAAGTCCATGTAAGTACAATTTCTTACATGTGAGTAAGAAATTTCTTACATATGATAAGAAATGGTGCCCTTTTTTTTCAAAAACAACACCAACAAGGAACTCAACCAAGCAAATGAAAAGAAAAATATTGCTGCAACATCTTGTGGTTTGCAGAGAGGACCACAGTGCTTGGGATGTCTCAGCTGTGGGAGGTGGTTTCTCTTCTCCAGCAGCGTGTTTTTCCTAGGAGGGCACAATGCAGCTCTGGGAAGGGATGCTTGGGTTGCCCCTGTGTGGATGTGGCCTTGGACTGTCCCTTCTGAGCTGGTGCCAGCAGCTGAGGTGACATGTCCCTGCCCTACTCCTGGCTCTGGGTGCCTCGTTCCCGATGGTCCAGAGTCTTGCTGTCATCACTACCCCCTAAAAAAAGCTGCTGGAAGAATGTGGAGATGCTTCTGTGTCTCGCTGTGCATGATCCCTTTCTCCTCCCAACCAGGGGGTTCTGGCAGGAGGGGTCAGTGCCAGGGCTGTGCTGCTGCTTTGGCCGTGCCACCTCCCTCTGCCTGTGGGGAGTGGGGTGGGCTTGTGCTTCCTCTCAGAAAGGGAAACTGCATTTCACTTTCCCAAGTGTTTTTGGGGTTAATCCCCAACTCGGGGTATGGCCCTTACCTCCGAGAGAAGGAGGCTGAGGCAGAGGGACTCCCTGAGTGCCTGGGGCTCCTTCAGAGCCCTGATGGTTTAACTGTGCAAACAATTTGGTGGACCAAGTTCCTTCTAAATGAAGCTATTAAAGCGATAATAGTGAAAATACCGAAGCAAGCCAAGCTCAAAATGCAGAGTGAAAGGTAGGCTGCTGTAGACTATCCATATGGTTTTATTCCCCACACAATGGAGATGTGTACAGTTATTTCTCAGGAATTATTTCCTTCAGTTAATGCCAAATAAATCCTATTGTTGCTTTCTCAAGACCTCGGTGTGTTTTGTTTTTGTTGGTTTTTAATGAGCCCAGCCAAACGGTTTGGACATTGCCCTGGTGCTGAATTGGCTCCTGAATCACCGTGCTGGGAAGTTTGGATTAATCAGCGCTCTGCAGTCAGTGTATTGTTGCTTCATTAACCTACTTGTTTTTAAGTATCTGTAAATCACAAAGAGGGGAAGTCCTGCTGCTCGCTGAGAAAGCAGCCCTGTTTGCAGCGTCTCTCCTCTCTGAAGCACGTTTCTGCTTCTCACTCAGGGTTTGGGGTTTGTTTTTTTTTTTTGCTGTTATTCTTACCTGTGAATTTGTGGTGTAGCCTAGAAGGACATTTCAGATGTGTATATCCAAAATTGCAAGTGCTGTTGCTTTTAACATCCAAGCTCCCTGGGGATATTTGGTTCTGGAATACATCTATTCTCCCAGTGTTATTTCACTGCTCACAATGTCACAGCTAAGGTCTTGTTGTTCACTAGGTACCTTTTATTTGCCAGGATGCTGTATCTTCCTAAAGAGGCAGGGAACTGCAATAAAAGTGATTTATTTTCTTTTTTTAAGTGAATCATTACAGGAGTTGTTAAAGGACACTCATAAATGTTGTTATTAGAGAGCTGGTTACGGGGTCTAGAGGAGGAGAGGGGGTTGGTGTCAGGTTGTACGATTTAACTGTGATTATGTGTTAATATTTCTCTGGCTAACAGGGATGCTGGTCTGTGGTCGTGTCCTGTGCTTCTGAAGACTTTGAGGGGAGGGGAAAAAATAGGAAAGGGCTGTTGTTGCTGTTGGTACTGCAGTTTGTACCTGGAAATCTGTGAAATCCTTCAGTGGGGGAAAGGACCCAAACCCCATCGTTACTGTCTTGACTTTTAACCACAGAATCCCAGAATGGTTTGGGCTGAAAGGGACCTTAGAGATCATCCAGTGCCACCCCCTGCCATGGGCAGGGACACCTCCGACTATCCCAGGCTGCTCCAACCTGCCCTTGGACACTCCCAGGGATGGGGCAGCCACAGCTTCTCTGGGCACCCTGTGCCAGGGCTTCACCACCCTCACAGGCAAGAATTCCCTCCCAATCTCCCATCTGTCCCTGCTCTCTGGCAGTGGGAAGCCATTCCCTGTGTCCTGTCCCTCCATCCCTTGTCCCCAGTCCCTCTCCAGCTCTCCTGGAGCCCCTTTAGGCCCTGGAAGGGGCTCTGAGTTCTCTCCAAAGCCTTTTCTTGTCCAGGCTGAGCAATCCCAGTTCTCCCAGCCTGTCTCCAGAGCAGAGGGGTTCCATCTCCCTCCTGACTGGTGACATCTGAGCGCCTCTTTGGAGCATCAGTGTGGACAGGCCTGGGGGTGGCAGCTGGGGCCACCAGCCCAGCCAGTGTTACACACCCACAGCTGGAGTTAGGAACAAGCGGCTGAGGAGCTGCTGCTTTTTTTCACTATTTCTTGGAATTGCAATGTCAAGATATAACAGGGAGGAGATGTTTTCTCTTCCTCTCTCAGGTATTCTGTTGGTGGGTTTCTCGTTGTTGTTGTCAGTGTCAGGGCTGTTGAAAGCTCTTTTGTTTTGTTTAAACTTTGGAACTCAGAGCTGGGGCAAAAGGTACCTTGGTGCAGTCCAGCCTCAAACACGACTCATGTTGGTGATTTGGACTCACAGACACTGAGGGTGCAACTTGCTTTCCTTTGCCACACACTCTATTGTGCAACAGGAGCTGACAAAGTACATTTTGGAACATTTTCACTGACTCCACCTAAGCGTCAGTTCTCAAATTTGGAGAGCTTTCTAATGGAGGGATATTCTCCAGGAGAATCAAATACACATTAACAAAATTCCTTAAACATAACGAAGAATAATTGAACTTCAATGGTATCTGATTACATTTGGTGTGTTTCAAACATCCATTTTTCTCTTATATAGCAATGCCATTGCAAGCAGTTTGTATTTTTGTGCCACATGAAGTGTTGGCACTGCATTGCCTGACTTCTGGGTGAGGGACTTACAGTAAATGTGGGTGGTTTCAGTGACGTGCCAGCCAAGGATAATCATCTTTTTTTGTTGGTGTTTATGAGCCTGTCCCACCTGTTGGGACATGGAGCATCATCTGTAAACGCACACTTTGGGGTTTGAAGTCCTCTCCCCTAAAGTCCTAAAGCATGTAAAGCTTGCTCTAGATTAACATTTAGACTAAATTGATTGAATGAGTGTGATTTTTCGAGCAAGAAATCCTTTAAATTAATTTATCAGTCTCTTGCCTTGTGCTGTTCAAAGAGACAAAAGCGAATCTGTCTCTCGTATTTAGATTTATTTTACAGAAATATTTTTCCATTTGTGTGGATAAAAGCTGGTCTGACTTCATCACCATTTTTAGATGTTCTGCAATGCCGAACACAAAATATGAGCTGTCCTTTTTAGAAATAGTCCTCCAAACACTCTGTACTCATAACCCATTTGTACAGCTGGGCGGACAGATGTGCCCAAAGCCTTCAGCTTGGCCTGGTTGAGCAGGAGCTGCAGAGCCCTGGGAGTTCCACAGCTTTGATGGACTCAGAGAGGAGCACAGGAGGTGGGATGAGCATCCAGGAGATGGACCCGGCTCCCTGGAGGTTGGTGCTGGTGTTGTGGGTGCAGACTGGGCTGCTGTGGCCTCACCTGGAATGTTGGGGCATTTTGGGGCACCACAATATAAGAAAGATATTGAGCCACTGGGGAGTGTCCAAAGGAGGCAACAAGGATGGGGAAGGGCCTGGAGGGGAAGGTGTGAGGAACAGCTGAGGGCACTTGGTGTGTTCAGCTGGAGCAGAGGAGCCTGAGGGGAGTTGTCACCNAAGGTTGGACTCCAGGATCCCTGTGGGTCCTCTCCAGCTCAGCACATTCTGGGATTCTGATTCTTCCCTGCCAGTGTTACCCGTGGTAGGCACAGAGCTGCTTACACACATTGCACAAGGTGGGAAGCACAGCCCACCTTGTGCCCTCCTCTGCTCAGGTGCCCCTCTCTGCTCTGGTGTCCTCCTTGCCCCATTGCCCCAGGTTTTTACCACCTCAGGTGAGATCCCATCCCTCCTGGGAAACCCTTTTGCAGGTCTTCCCCACCCACGAGCTGTGGTTCAAGGTGGTTTAAAAACATGAATTGAGGCATTTTCTGAGTTCCTGGGTGTGTTTTGTGTTTGTTCAGATGAGAATGGGGGACACCTTCATTTCTGCTTTTTAAAGGGCAGAATGACCCCAGTGCAGGAGTGTGTTCTTGGCTCCATGGCTCCACTTTCCCTGTGCCCTGTGTCAAACCACACGAGCCCCACAGAAATTGTTTTGGGGTGGTTGATTCACAAACCCTTCACTGACTTGTGGTTAATACCACAATTCCAAACAGATGTAACAATTTATTTGTCGCCTTTTGTTGTTGCTACTGAAAACTAAACGAGCAGCAGCCCCTGCACATCAGACCCTGTGGAATTGCTGGGGTTGTTCGTCCTGGAGAAGAGGAGGCTCAGAGGTGACCTCAGTGCTGGTTACAGCTACCTGAGGGGAGGTTGCAGTCAGGTGGGGGTGAATCTCTTCTCTCAGGCTGACCACACCAGAACAAGAGGACATGGCCTTAAGCTGCACCAGGGGAGGTTTAGGCTGGATGTCAGGAAGAGTTTTTTCCCAGAGAGAGTGATCCCTCAGTGGAATGGGCTGCCCAGGGAGGTGGTGGAGTCGCCATCCCTGGAGGTGTTTAAGGTCAGACTGGATGAGGAGCTCAGTGCCATGGTCTGGATGGTGGGAGGTTTGGATGGATGGAGCGTGGTGCCCGTGGTTCCAGGGCTGTGGGTTCAATCCCTGGGTGGGCGTTCGCTTGGGAGTTGGACTTGATGATCCTGTGGGTCCCTTCCAACTCAGAATAACCTGTGAACCTGTGAACTGGGGATAAAATGTATTGAACACTTGGGCTGCTCAGCCTGGGCTGTGTGCCTGGCCATGCTGTGACTCCTGCCCTGCTGGGGCTGATCCCAGACCCCCCTGTGCTGGGAGCTGCTTTTGCTGGATCAGCTCTCAGAAGGCAACAGGCACTGATCTGTCACAAAGGGGCCAGCTCGTCATTAGCCACTTGGGTCACACGGTGAGCGGTGCTCCATCAAGTGAAGCCCGAGGTAAGACCCAAAGAAACACGTTGCAAAGTGCGTTTTGTTCATGCAAAACCCCGAGGTGGCTCCTGGAATCTAATGCAAAACGTCTAATAGCTCCTATTTTATCCTCGTCTCCTGAAATGTGCTAAGCTGAAGTGGAAGCAGCTGCCTCCTGCGCGGAGAAAGGCAGGCAGACCCTCCTCTCTCAGCCCCCCCCAAGCCCCTGCCTTCAATTAGCTGCTGGTTTGCCTCGGAGTGCTGCAGTGTGACCACTCCTACTGTCAGAGCCAGGAGGAAAAATGCAGCGCAGTAATGAATTTGTAACTAGACAGTGGGGCTAACGAGTGTCCTCAGCTCAGGAATGCAGTGGGGATATATTAAACCAGGTGTAGGGGGGGGGAGGGAAACAAAAAAAAAAAGCAGCAGCATCTCCAGGCTGGATTTTATAATTAGGGCACATGGTGTAACTCTTTTGTTTTGCAGAAGCCAGCTTTATTAATTGATGTAGAAGGTTGCTGTGTGCTATTCATTGTTTGATTAAAATGCCTGTATAAATAATTAGGCCTCTTCTGTTTGTTTTATTTTTGCACCCAATTTACATTTTCCTACGGAATGAAAACGAATGGGTAAAGGCGTTTATTTCCCCAAATATTTGAAGTGGTAGCTGCTCTCCCCTGGTCACCCAGCACTGCAGTAATGACGTGACCTTTGGTTCAGAGCTCAGGAACTCAGTTTCTTTGCAGGAGCTGTGGTGGTCCTCCCTCCTTTGTGTGTGTGCTGCGGGGGGCTGCGGGCTCGGAATCCCTCCGGAAACCAAAAATAAACGCGGAGATTCGGGCCCCGCTGGAGGCATCAGGGGCTGGGGGTATTTTGCTGAAGAAGGGAGGTCGGAGGCAGTGTGAATTCCTGCCTGTCTCCTTGCAGGGCTGAGGATGAGGCTGAAAATGCTGCTGTTTGTGCATCTGGAGCTGGGGTTGTGAAGGGCCTTTGGAAGTGCCAGGAATTGTGGTATTGTTATCAGGGACTGCCTTTCTGTGGGAATGTATGAAAAACGTCTTCCTGTCTGCAGTACCTGTGAGCTGTCTATACATCAGTAGGAAATCTTTGTCCTGAGATGAATTTGCTCTGAGCTGTGAACTGGTAATTTCTGCACATCTTTTTTTTTGTTGTTTTTTCTTTTTTCTTTGTGAAAACTGTTGAGAGGCAATGCCAGACATGGTCATCACGATTCCCTCTTTGCTCCCTGGGCTGTGGTGGGCAGCTGTGGTCTCCCCCTGCCCCTCTGGAGCCCAGGGGCTGTGTGGGGATGGCTCATGTGTGGCACTTTCACAGGTGGGAGGGTGTTTTCCTCTCAGCAGCATTTGCAAAGTGGCCTCAGAAGGGGAATGGTGATGCTTATGAACACCTTAAAAATGTCCTTAGCAATCCAGGGTCTGACAGTCAACACCCTAAACTTTGATCTCTTATATTTGCCTGTTTGTAAGGACAAAAATAAGTAGAAAATTGGTGTAGGCTGTTGATTCACGAGGAGTGCCTGGTGTGGCTGTGTGTGGCCCAGCCATCACACCCAAAATGGTCCCAGTTCAGGTAGAAAATGAGGAGAACTTGTTTTTTCACCCACTCTCCCACCCCTTCCATCTCTTCTGGTCCAGGGATTGTGTGACCTGTCCATGGTGCGGGGAGAGGGTGTCAAAGGAGCTTGGCTTTGGCAGGACAGGGAAGGTCCTTCCTCCTGGCAGGGCTCAGCCAGGAGCACGAGCTTCCTCAAGTTTTTTCAGGTGTGGATCGATGAGTGAGCACAGTTTAACAGCAGCTGCAACAACGAGAGAGAGAGAGACAGACAGAGAGAGAGAGAACTCCATGCAGCTGATCCCTGGGGAGATGTGGAGAATTGTCGCTGTAATAAGAGAGACTGAGCCAGGAGTGAGTCTGTCCCCAGGAAAGGAGGAGCAGGGACTGTCTGGCAGAGGTGGAGTTCGAAAGTGCTGCTCTGCATCCCACGGTTCTCCAGCCAGGCTCTGCTGCATTCCCTTGTTGTTGCCTTCCTGCTTTGCTGGGAGTGGTGGTGGCACCTCTGCTCTTGTCCCTGTGCAGTGAAAATAACAGAGCCAGAGGCTCCTGCCAGGAGGTGTGCAGTGCTGGTGACACTCCTGTGACACTAACAGGAGTCACCTTGCAGTCACACCACTGGGACTTACCCCACTCTTCTGGGTTCATTCGGGGCTGGAGCTCAGTGCAGCACCTCAGCGTTCCTCATCCTTCTCCTCATCTCCCTCCATAGACCCACCCTTCAGAGAATCCCGGAAAGGTTTGGGTGGGAAGAGACCTTAAAGCCCATCCAGCTCCACCCCCGGCCATGGGCAGGGACACCTCCCACTGTCCCAGGCTGCTCCAACCTGCCCTTGGACACTCCCAGGGATGGGGCAGCCACAGCTTCTCTGGGCACCCTGTGCCAGGGCCTGCCCACCCTCACAGGGAACAATTTATTCCCAGTCTCTAATCTAACCCTGCCCTGTGGCAGTGGGAAGCCATTCCCCCTGTTCTACCACTCTCTTCCCTGATTTATTTTGTCCCCTGTGTGGTGAGGGCATAACTCCCTCCTTCTGCCCCCAAGGGTAGATCTAAACCAAATAACAGTGTTTTGCCTTTGGTGAGCTTTGCTGCCACTGCTGGTTTCCTTGCCCGTGTTGTATAGTTGTAGTTTGCACAAAGCCCAGCAGGAACAGGCTTGGAGAGTGTTGGCTGAGCTTTGCACACCCCTCCTGTGCTGCAGGACAGTTTGGTTTTGCTCATTGCATGTGGGAAGTCCTTGGGGGGGGTGTGTTAGTGGGGTTTCAGTCTGGGCTATGGGGAGGTCTGTTAGTGGGGTTTCAGTCTGAGCTGTGGGCTCAGGTTCCATATGAGAACCAGGCTTAGGGACTGGTTTCACACTTCTTGGAAAGGCTGGCAAAGTTCAAACACACAAAACTACTGTTTAATTTTGTGTGGTTTAATTCACAGTATTATTCTAGTAAAGTTATGATTTGGAGCTAAGATACTATTTTTTTTTTGTTCTCCAACCTAAATGCTGCATCCTCTATTTATTCCTTTTGCCTTTCCTGCCAAACATGGAGCAGTCAATGGGTGGAATTTTTTGCAAGAAATTCAGAGTTTTCCATTTAAAAAAAAAAAAAGTTGAGAACGCGGCATAGAGACTGTGCCTGTGCCAGTGAGGGAGCTGTAATGTACACAGCCAAATCAAAATGTCTTTTTCCTGTCATTTCCATAAAACCAGCTGGAGGGACTCAGCCCAGCAGACCATCTCTGGCAAAGGGGAGCAGAAGAGCTTGGGAATTTTTATGATGTCAGGTCCAGTGTTGTCGTTTCAGGGCACATTACTGGCTGGAAGGACTGTTTGCTTGAATATCGGTGACTCCTGGTTGTGGGAAAGGACTGAATTCTCAGCCACAAACTGGAGAGAGCTGTGCTCACCTGGTTTGGGGCTTGAATGTTTATAATGTGCTTTAACACAGAGTCATTGAATCATTTAGATTGGAGAAACCTTTAAGATCATCAAGTCCCAGCACTAACCCATGGCCCCAAGTGCCACATCCCATCCAGGGATGGGGACTCGGGCACTGCCCCGGGCAGCTGTGCCAGGGCTGGACATTGCTTTCAGTGGAGATACCCAACCTAAATACCCTGATACCCAACCTAAACCTCCTCTGGCCATTTCCTCTCACCCCATCCCTTGTTCCCTGGGAGCAGAGCCCAACCCCTCTGGTTCCCCCCTCCTGTCAGGGAATGGAGAGAATTCCAGGTGCCCCCTGAGTCTCCTTTTCTCCAGGCTGAGCCCCCCCAGCTCCCTCAGCCCCTTCCCAGCTCCGTTCCCTTCCCTGGACACGCTCCAGCCTCTCCATGTCCTTCTTGGAGTGAGAGGCCCAAAGCTGCCCCCAGATTCGAGGTGCTCAGCAGTGCCAGCACAGGGGAGATACTCCTCCTGAAAAGTTGTTATAAATAAGTTCATTTTCCTAAATATGCGTGTTTTGCATAAAATTACACATGAGCAGTTTTGCTGTTTTCAAAAACTTCCCAAATTTACAACTTTGATGGCAGAAACTTTCTTGTTTAGGCTCTGGCAGAGAGGGAGAGGAAACCAGCTGGAAAGTCTGAGTCAAGTACTGTTGGTGCAAGTTGAAAAGCAAAGAAATGTGTCTGTCTGAAAGAAAAGTTACATTATTTTTGCAGCATTTTTAAGAAGTCCAAAGGATAAGATTTAAAACTGTTGCAATCATTAGTTTCCCTTTCAGATGACTTTGGGCTGTGAGCAATGAACAATTTGCTGTGGCAGTGGCTCTGGATTTCAGACCTCTGGAATACATGGGGTATTCCCACTCATGTAGGCTGATTTTTCCTGCCTTTATATCTGCAAATATTATGATTTGATGTTGCAGGAAAAGAAGATGTTGGAGGCTTTGCTGTGTTGGAGGTTAGGGCATGAACAGTTTTAATCTCAGTGCAGGCACAACTCAGTTGTGTATGGTTTGTTTTTTCTCTTTAATAAATAAACAATATCCTTACATTTTTGAGGATATTTTGAATGACAAAGTGTACCTTGTGTGTGCCTGTCACTCGCCTGTGTTGTCCATGCTAACAACCAGCAAGGGTTGAGTTGGTGCCCAGTGCTCCCCCCTCCTCGTGGTGTGTGTGGCTCCAGGCTGAGCTCACAAATATTCCCTGTGGAACAGGTTCACAGGTTATTCTGTGTTGGAAGAGACCCACAGGATCATCGAGTCCAACTCCCAAGCGAACGCCCACCCAGGGATCAAACCCACAACCCCAGAACCACAGGCACCACGCTCCATCCATCCAAGCCTCCCACCANATAATGCAGTCCAAGGTGTTTCAATCCTGTTGTGTGTTATTTTAGGAGCTGCCACCACACAGACCTTTCCTTTCTCCCTAATCCCACCCCTTGGAGAGGGTGAACCCCCCAGAAGTTCCCACCCAGAGCATCCATGGGCAACCCAGTGACACCCAGGACATTTCTAAGGGAGGGCAGATCTCCCCCTTGGCCACGTGTGTGATGCAGCTCAGCGGGAAACGGAGCGGGAAGGAGTTGGAGTTGGTTGGAAAGATGCTTGTTAATTTTATTCCTTGTCATTTCAGACACGGCTCTGTGATAGTCCTTATGATCTTTAGCCGTGCATTAATGTCGGTGCTGCTGAGTTTCACACCACTGCTCTGCCACCATTACAGTGCAAGGTTTCTGTGCATTCCAATTGGAAATAAATTTCTTTATTACACATTCTTTGACCTTGGCATGTTTGTAACCCTGGCGATTGTTAGAGGGGAAAAAGGAGGACTTGTGGGAATAATTGCCTTGTTTGTTCTTTATCTCTGAAGCATTGATACCTGCAGTTCTGGGCTGAGATAATTAAATCTTAGAATCACAACCACACTGAGAGAATCTCTCCGTTTCTGCAGGCAACGTTTTCTTTTTTTCTGTGGGTATAAAAGTGCAGTTTCCATCTGCAAACCCTCTGCAGTGACTTTTGGAAACCGGTCATGCTGGATGTCCAGCTGGATCCGCTTTGCTTTGAACTGGACTTCTGTGGAATAAATGCTCAAGTCACCTTAAAGTAATTATATGAAAGCATGTGCAGGGGAGAGGAGTCAGGAATCAGGTGGTGCTTCTTGGTATCCATAGCGAAAACAATTTTAGAAACCACTCCTCTCATAAACACTGCATTTTTGGGATAGCTCTTCTTGCATTCTCCATTGCCAAGTGCATTGGCATGGCAGCAGCTTTGCTCAGGAATTAATCCACGCCTGCTGTCTCTTCCCGAAGGGGCGACAAGCGCTGCTGGTGGAGCTCCATGAGAAATCCAGGACAGAAATTTATTAAGAACTCAAACCCAAAATGTTCAGATATTTTTAACAAAGCAAATCAAATGGAATGGCCTCTTCCCACGGCAGCTTGAGCTGCGTCGGGCGCGAGTGGCTGCGCAGCCACAGCCTGGAGCTGCCACATCCCAGATCACTCCGGGGGCAGAGCAGCCCTGCACTGCTTGGCCTGGCCCTGGCACAGGGTGCCCAGAGCAGCTGTGGCTGCCCCATCCCTGGAAGTGCCCAAGGCCAGGTTGGAGCAGCCTGGGACAGTAGGAGGTGTCCCTGCCCATGGCCGGGGGTGGCACTGGGTGATCTTTAAGGTCCCTTCCAACCCAACCCATTCCATGATTTTCTTCTCTGGCTTTCCTGGTGATCTCCTGAGTAGGAGAGCGAAGCTGCTGGCAGGAGTCACCTTCCTCCTCTGTGAACTTGCTTAAAGGTGTGTTTTCAGGTTTTTTACAACATTGCCCCAGTGTCAGAGTAGGTTTACACAGGAGCCAGTACAATTTTTTTTTTAAACATGTTTTCTCTCCTCTCTCCTTTCCCTAAGGACACAGTGGGATATTCTTTCAGCGTAATTGAAGCCATTTCAACACCTTGTTTTCTAGCACCTACAGTTTATACAGAGAAACTTGGTTGTGCTGTGCAGAATACCTAGAAAAATAAAATAAACCCGGGAAGAGCCTTGTTAGCAGCTGGGGCAGACTTGTTGTACCTGTCAGGATGTCAGCGGTGTTGACACGGAGGCACGAGCCTGTCTGGGGGTGAGGAGCAGCCTCGGGAGACAGTGGGGAGAGGGGTGTCACCTCCAGTCTGACTGTGGGACAGGGACCTTCCACAGCTGAGGCAGGAGAGCAGCACCAAGGGCTGCAGGTCCAGGCACAGAACACCCCTGCAAAATGCTCCCTCACACAGGTGGAGGGTCTTGCAGTACCCTGAGAAAACCTGTATCATGTGCAATGGAGCCTTTCCCAGCCCCATTCCATTCCCATGTCCCAGAGCAGCCTGTGTGACAGGAGGTGAAGCTTTGGGCTGGAGGTGTCCAGAGAGGCCGTGGGACCATCTGAAGTACAGCTGGATGTGGCTGTGAAGATCTTCTGGAGTGAGGAGATGGCATCTCAGGGACTGAACAGTGGATGTAACGCCAGTCTGTGAGCTGGGCATGGGCAAACAGGGACTTTGGGTTCACATCACCCTTGAGCTTCGTTCTGGGTGCAGCAAGGGAGAAAATGAAAGCCTTTGTAGAGAGACTGATTTGATGTGCATGTGGTAAGAGGAACTGTGGTGGGGCAGAATCCCTGCAAAGCGAGGGAGCAGGATGTGTGTGTGTGTTTGCTCTCCTGCTGGAATCTTGTCTGGTGCAGATCCTGCTCCATGAGTCTGGAGGTCTGAAGGTGTTGGCTGAAGTTTCTTCCAGATTCGCCCAGCTGAAAGAACCTGCCTGGGCTTCAGGGCGGGAGGGAGAGTCAGGGAACTGCAGTGGCTGCAGATTGCTGCAGTTTAACCATCATCTAACCCCAAACCCCGTGAGGCTCAGGACTGTGGCCTCTTAGGTGTGATCATCTCACATGCTGTTACACTCCCAGCAAAGGTAGTGCAAATCTGTGCTCACCTCAGCATTAGTTCACTTTAGCTGAAGAATTAATGCTGGAATGTGCCCTCCAAAGGCTCCCTGGGTGTCCCTGCCAACCTCAGCACTTGGTTCTTGCTGGCCCTGGGTGATGCTTTAGTAGAATGTCCGTGTTTTCAGCTGAAATTAACCCGCAGTATCACAATACTGGCACCAAAATCCTCTCCTTTCCAGGACTTGTTGTTCTGTTCTCCCTCCTGTGCCCTGAGTTTCCAGTGATACCCTTCACAGTCTGGGTTGTGGGGCATTCCTGGATGGTGCAGGGTGGTGGGTTGTTCCTTTGACCATTCTGGATTGGGAACTAAATGCTCTCCTGTGGGCAGCTTTCCCAGCTTTGCCTCGGTGGTGATTGACATATCTGTGTCTGCCTTAGTGCAGCGTCTGGGATGTGCTTTCCAGAGGAAAACACTGCTCCCCTTAAATGGGAAGGTGTGAAACAAGCTGCTTGGCTCAGCCTCGCTGTAAATCCTGCCTCAGCAAGCAACAAACAGTGACATTTTCACAGGATAAAATCCTGCCAGCCCTCCTTGTAGTATTTTGGGAAGGGCAGGATGGATTAAGAAGTTCATGTCCTTGTTGTGAGCGACCAGAGGGGCTGCAGATGGTGGACACAGGATGGTGGCAGCGCTGTGAGCCTGGGAGCAATCCTGTAGATAAAAAGACAATTCCAGGAAAAACTGCAGAAGGTCCTACATGTATTTGCTCCTGTTCCTGAGTAAACAGGATATCAGGAGCTGGAGATGCTCCTTGCCAGGTTTTCGGTGGGACGCCAGGAGGGAACTGTCGAGTTTGCTGAGGGATGTTCAACCCTCCCTTTGTCATGGTAATGAGGCGCTGCCTGGGCAGCACAGGCTGCCAACCTCTGCAGAGGCTCTTCTTGTTCTCCTTCAGAATGTTTGGAGAAAAAGAGAGAGACCCTGGACTCTGAGTGTGCTGAGACATCAGTGAGCTGCAAACACAGCCCTGTGCAGGCACCAGGAGAGAGCCTCCACACGGCCTGTCTTGCGGGTTTTCCTTCTTTTGCAGTTTAACCTTNTGTGGCTGCACGTCTGTCTCCATCCAAGCCCCTGGTTCTCAGGTTTGCAGGTTGGATGGGGGACGGGTGACTCCATCCCTTGGGAAGGAGAAATACACCTCGTGTTCTCAGTGCTCCTGGCTGCAGAAACACCCAGCAGGGACAGCCTGGCACTGCAGGTTGGGCATGGAAAGGAATTGCCTGGGTGAGACTTGCAGCTGGAGCAGAGAGGGGAGGATGACATTGGACTTTCCTGGTGTGGGTCTCTGTATCAAGTGGGGTGTTTTCTTTCTGGTTTTTGGTGGGTTTTCCTGCTTGCCACTCTGAAAGAGTCTTCTTAAAACAAAATTCCATAGTCTAGTCCTTCACAGAACCTGCTGGATGAGGCACAGCTACCGAGTGTCAGCCTGACTTTAGTGACAGGAGTCATTAAAAGATGCTGTAGGCTTGCATCTGGCTTAATGTAATTTTTTAATTATCTCCTCTCACTAGAAGGTTGATTTCAGTTAGTTGGTGCCCTGTGTGGTGAGCAGGAGAGGAAGAATATGTTGGTATTGAACATGTCCTGATACAAAAGCTTAATCTGAGCTGGCAGGATCTCCTTGGGCAAGGTCTGATGGACTTGGAGACAGGGTTTGCTTGGGAAGGTCTGTGGCACTGGCCAGGGGTGTAAGAGCAGTTTGTGTTACTTAAAGCAGGTCTAACACATTTTTCCCCCCTTTTCCTCAGTCTTTGCAATGTTTGGTACCTTTAGAGACCTGCTGCAGTTCTGGGAGAACAAGGGAGGACAGGGACCAGTCTGTTAGTTCTGCTCTGCTTTGGGGGAGCAATGCAAATAAACCTTCACTGGGTTTTATGAAGTTGGTCCAGATCCTTAAATAAGGTGCTTAGGTGGAAGTCCATGGCTGGATTTTACATAAGAGGAGAAGCAGAAGTTGGAGATCCTCAATGGAACTTCCCAACCTCACTCCTGGCTGCAGTACATTTATTAAGGATTCATCCAGGCTCCTTCTCCTGCAAATATTTACAGCATCCCTCAAAACTATCAACGAGATTTTCATCTTAAATTCCTTTTTTTTAAAGTTTGATTCCATTTCCCTCCTAATATCCCCCCCATTGGTTTTTCTGCTTGATGTTTACCCCTTTCAAGCCCATCTCCATACACATCTCATCTGACTGAGCTGTGCTTGCTCAGAGCTGGACACATTGAAATCTTTTGATCTGCCCATGGAAACGTTTCCCTTCAAACCCTTAAAACATTTTTTTTGTTGTTTTCTTTGTACTCCACTCGATTTGTCAATGTCTTTCTGGTAATGAGGTGTCCAGAAGTGAATACATTATTCCATTTATGGATTAATTACCTCTGTGGAGAGAGGAGGCTGGAACATCCTGCCTTGTGATCCATGTTCCCGCGTGTTCTGTCTCTGAAACCCAACTGGCCTTTTAGCTGCCACGTCCTTCTGCAGCTCCATCTCCAGCAGGTCCCTGTTGGGATGGTTGTGTGGCTGTGGTTGGGTGATCAATCCCGTCAGGATGGGTTTTATCTATATCTTGGGATGATTATTCCATCTCCTCTCAGATCTGGCAGCTTTGGGAGGGCCTCCTAAAGAGGACAGGGAGATTTCTTCATAGAATGCTGTTGTCAAGGTGGTCCTGAGTGAAGTGAGGCACCTTCCCAAATTTCTGGTGTCCCACCCAATCAAGGCAATGCGATTTCCTTTGAATGTGTCAGTTTTTCCTGGGGAGTCCTGCAAAGCATTTCACTACATAGTAGATGAAACGTAATAAACTGTATTTTTGCCTCTCCAACATGATTAGCAAATCTGTTAAAATTAAATCTACCCCAGATCCATGTGATTTGGGGGCTATTTCCTCCAACTCCTTTGTTTCCAGCTGGCCTTGCAGGTGCTGAATCCTAATCCCTTCTGGAGTTGGGAGCATCGAGGCTGCTCAGATTTTTGCAGGATTATTGCCTTTAATTTCAGGCTTGACTCTGGAGAATGCTGCTGTAATCCACATGGCATCTCCTTTCTTCTTTCCCTTAAATAAATAATTTGTGCTAACAAACTGGCTGTGCTTAACAAGATGTTCCCTGCAAGGCTCTCCTTGCAGCTTGCTGAGCTGCTCTCTGCACAAGAGACTTTCTTCTGAATGTTTTTTTCCCCCATTCTTTTCGCTAGGAATAGAACTTAATTGCATCCCTCCATTGAAGTGATTTCCAGAATTAGGTATTTGACTTCTGTTTTGAAGGAATTTGCTAAATTTCCCTTTTTTCTAAAAAAAAAATAATTCTTCACCAATAACCACCCTTGATTCCGTTGGTTAATTGCACAGATTGAGTGATTTGGCACATGTCTGCATTTTCCAGAGCCTCCCTTTTCCCCTCCTTCAGTGGAAGCTATTTTTATAAACTCGCCATCACTCTGAGAGCACAGGCATCTTTTCTTAATTTACTTTTGAAGACAAATTTAATAAAGGAATTCCCCTTCTTGCCCATATTGGGATCGTTCTTTTTTATCTTTTATTAATTCCCCGATTTCTTCTTAACCAGGTTTTCGTTTGTATGCTCATAAATAAGTCTTCCCTCCTTCCTTAATCCTTTTGTCCAGCATTAATTCGGGCTGCATTTTATTCTTCCTATTTAATTGGCTCTGGAAGAATTAAATGTGGCAGGTACCTGCTTGTTCTCATCCTTGTGCTCGGTGATGTTTTTCTTAGACTCAGCTTTTAGCAAGACAGTGAATTCTTAAATGCAAGGAAAGTTCTGCTGGGTTTTGGGGTGGGGTTTTTTTTAATTAAATTTTTTAAAAATTAAAATTAATTTTAAACAATTTTTAAAAAAATTCTGGTTTTGATTGAGCAATGTTATATTAATCATGGTATTCTAAAGTTGCCAAGTGGGATTTATGGTCTCTTTATCCTTGAGGATGCTGGAGGTGCCTCAGCTGGAAAGACACTGGGAAAGTCCTGGAAAGAAAGCTGGAATTCCCTCCGTGGCTTTGCAGTGCAAACCAAGCCTGATTTACCTTCGCTGACATCCTTTGTGGCCACTGGGCCCAAATTTTAGTCAGCCTGTGATGAAAAGTTAAGATCCAGTTGATCTCTCCAGCAGCTCTAATGCAAAATTATATGGAAGATAAACCCAGCCTGACTTGGAGCTGCTCTCAGTCACATAAAACCCTCTGCAGTGGGTTGGGCTGGGGAGTTTTTTTTTCTTACTTCTCATTATTTTTCAATCTGCTTTTGGATTTGCAGCCAAAGGCTACAGCCTCTTGCAGCTGATTTTTTTAGTGCTGATAACTCAACACAATAATTTAGTCAACCTGATCTTCCCTGTTGAATTTCAGCTTATTGGCATTATAATTAATTTTGACATGTAACACCACCCCTCCAACTTTCACTCCCCAATCTATTAATGTGTAATGATGAAAAGTATGTGCTGTGCATAATATTGTTTGGGAGTTATGGATCTTACATCTTCCTTGTCGGAGAGTAAAAGAGCATTAATGCAGCAACTCCTGCTGGCTGCAGCTTGGGAAAGACGTGCAGTTTCTTGGTTTGTGGTGACAACTTCTCTCAGTCTCATTCAGGAAGTTGGTGATGAATTTTATTAAAACTTCGTAGAAGCTCAGAGTGGTTTCAGTGGGAAGGAACCTCAAAGCTCATCCAGTGCCACCCCCTGCCATGGGCAGGGACACCTTCCACTGTCCCAGGCTGCTCCAACCTGCCCTTGGACACTCCCAGGGATCCAGGGGCAGCCGCAGCTTCTCTGGGCACCCTGTGCCAACTTCAGCTCAGGCATTGCAGACCACTGCACTTTGGAATGTGCTAATTATAAGATCCTGGGTGACATCACACCCAGCCTTGCTGCTGCGTAGTATTTATAGACCTGCAGCTTCTTCTGCTCAGCCTTCATCAGTTCACACGCTTTGGTGATGGGCATTGGTCACAAAACCCCAACTCTCTGCCTCCCAAACCTGCTCTGTTTGTTCCAGGGGCAATTACATCACCAATATGTGGTTAGATTTCATTTTCCTGCTGTACTCACTAAAACTGCAATGAATGCCCAGGAGGAATTAAGCTGTAAAGGCTCTGGCGGAGGAAGTACGTTAAAAGCAATTAGCAGAAATTTAACAAAGTAGATGAAAATCAAATCTCAGCGCGCTCGGAATTTCCGACCCGGCGCTCGGTGGTGCTGCCAGGAGGGAATGTGGTGCTGGGGAAAGGGGGAGCTGCGCTGCCAACAGCTCCCAGGGCTCCATCCTCACTCCGGGGTGTGGGGAGCAGGCAGGGAAAGCTGGAGAGAGACTTTGGGCGAGGACACGGAGTGACAGGACAAGGGTGAATGGCTTCCCACTGCCAGAGGAGACATGAGGAGACATTCCTCCCTGGGAGGGTGGGCAGGCCCTGGCACAGGGTGCCCAGAGAAGCTGTGGCTGCCCCATCCCTGGGAGTGTCCAAGGCCAGGTTGGAGCAGCCTGGGATAGTGGAAGGTGTCCCTGCCCAGGGCTGGGAGTCGGAACATCTTTAAGGTTCCTTCCAACCCAAGGTGTTCTGTAATTTTATGAACTCCTGCAGCCTCAGGCGATGGTGGAAATTTTGGGAAATGCATATTTTCAATAGTCAATCAAGAGTTCTTTTTGTTGGTTGTATTTTTTCTGTTCCTGTCATGCCAGTGTGTTTGATGGAGGTGCCAGTTCCTGACTGCCCTTGGTTTGGAGTTTGAGAGAATTGTTTTGTTTGTTTCCCTCCCTCCTCTCCTTTATTCTTATTAAAGGGAATTGGGCAGATTGTTCTGCCTGGGGAGCAAAACTGAACAGCTGGCGTGGTTTGAGATCAGAAGGGGGAAAAAGCAGGAGCAAAGGAGTGCTTGGAGAGAGAGAGAGACCGAGGGAGCAAACATTTAGGGGAAAACCCATTTCACTTTATTCTGCAAACAAAATGGAAGCATTAGCAAAAGCAGAGCGACTGATCCACTGAGGATTGGGATGATGGGCTCAGTGCTTTTCAAAAATAACCATTTTCGAGTGTGCCCTGTTCCTGGTATGCAGTGAAGTGCCACTCCAGCTTCCACAGGCTCCGGGAGCCGCTGGGGTGGAGGAGACTCTCGTTATTTCTTCTGACAGCAATATATTATAACCCTATTGTTATCAGCAGTGCTGAGCCGGAACACTCTGAAAGGAAACTGAGATTGAAAAGGACCAAGATGCAGCAAAATGCTTTGGGGTTGGTGTGCCCGTGTCTGAAGGGGCAGCTGCAGTGGGTGCTGGGCATCCTCTGCAAAGCCCTGGCGAAGGAAGGGGTGAGAAGCCAAACCTGCTCGGGTGGGGCTTCTCCCAGCCCTGCCCTGGAGGGACCAAGCTGCAGGAAATGGTGGGATTTAGGGATTGTGGGACTGGGCTGAGGTGGGGGAGAGGTGAGGTCTCCTCTGGTTCCCGAGTTAGGGTTGTATTCCCACTCCAGTGGATTCACCCGGTGTTGGTGATGGTTTGAGTGTTTCAATTTGGGACAATCCTGAAGGACATTGAGACCCTTGGATGGTTGTAGAGCTCCTACTTCCCAAATACTGGGGGGGGGATCTGGGCACCAGGCAGCCCTGAGCTGCACCACGGGGCAGTTTAACAAACAGCTGGAGGAGAAGGAGGAGAAGGAGGAGGAGCAGCAGAAGGGGAAGTTGTGGAGGTGAAAGGATGTCTTTGCACAGCCTTGGAGCTTGGGCAGTCGTGGTTCCTGGCCATCCTCCTGTTCCGTGCCAGTGGACAGGGTGGGTGCCAGTGCAGGGTGTCTGTGCTGCAGGATGCTGGGATGTGACCACAGCCCCCATTCCCTGTCCACCTGTGCCCCTGCAGGCAAGGAGGGAGAGAAACTGGGAGTGAAATTAAGCCCTGGGAGAAGAGAAGTGTTGGGGGAAGGGCTTTTTAAGATCTAGTTTTTATTTCTCATTATCCCATTCTGATTTGATTGGTAATAAAATAAATTAATTTCCCCAAGCTGAGTTTGTTTTGCCCATGACATTAATTGCTCAGTGATCTCTCCCTGTCCTTACCTCAACCCACAAACCTTTCCTTACATTTTCTCTCCCACATCCAGCCAAGGAGGACAAGGCTGGAGCAGTTTCGGACACCCAGTGCCCAGCCAGGTCACCACAGTGTGCCAGTGCTCCTTCCTCTCCCTGCCGACTTTGGAGATGAGAAATAAAAATTAATTTTGGAAAGGATTTTCCAAATTTCCCCCCCCACTTTGACAGACATCAGGGTTCTGAGCCTTGGCTGGGAGCTGCTGCTGAGCAGCCTTTCTCCAAAATATCCCGAATTATGCGTATTGTGAGTTTAATGTAAAGGTGTCAGGTATCTCTGAAGAGAAATTAAGAGAATGTCAAAGGTAAAAACTAAACAAAAGGGCAGACACAAAAAGGCTGTAAATGAGGTGGAAATTGCAGGCAAATAGACAATAGAAGAAAGTTTAAGCAGCAATTTGTTCTCCTTTGCACAAGGAAATGCACTTCATTTTTAAATTAAAAAAAAAAAAATCTTGGAGGAAGCTGCACTTCTCAATACAGAACTAAATATACCCTGGAAAAACCGAAACTGGTTATTGTGCAGCCCCTCCAAACACTGGCACAGCAAAACAAAAGTGAGAAGTGATTGACAGAGTTAATCTGTTCTTAATAAATGTTTTATTTAAATATTCCTTTTTCTCATTTGCATTCATCTCTGGCGTCAGGCCGGCTCTCAGTACGGTACCTTTTCCTGGGTGCTCATGCAGGAGGAGCAGTGGGGCAGGATCTCTGGGGTGTCCTGGGGAAGCTGGGAAAGCTGATGAGTTCTCAGTGAAAGATCATTTTCTCCTTGAAAGAACAGCCCACTGTTTTTTCCTCTAACTTCATCTGAGATAAAAGCAACAGGGCAAAAGCCTTGGAAGGTGAGAGGTGCAGCCGTGTGGTGAAGGTTCTTGATGATGATGATGATGATGAGATGAGTGCACGTGGAGGCAACATTTCCAAAATATTCCTCAGCAGTTTTTCAGGCAAAAAAGAGGAGACTTTTTTTTTTTTTTCCTGGCTGTACCGATGTGTGGCAAATTCCCTTCCAGTTGTGAAATTGAGGGATGGGGCTGGAAGCTCTGGCTGGAGCTGAGGCGGTTCAGCTGTCCCCTGGGACATGTCAGCTCTCACTGTCACTCACTGAAGCATCCTGAGTTAACTCAGCACCCACAGAAATCCACCGAAATCCGTAATCCTCCAAGTGGGGCCGAGGTGGTTGTTTTTCAGGCAGAGAATTGCTGGATTAGATGAAATGCCCATCAAACCTGCAGCTGCCGGGGATTTGGAGGGTGTTACTAATTAAGGGATGTTTGTATTTGGTTCACATGTCAGCGGGAGAAGCAGGAACAATTTCTCCCTTTCCCTAATCCCTCGGTGGAGCTGAGCCACACCAGGACAGGTCCTGTGCTCCTGAGGCCGGGTGCTGTGCTCCTGGGGATGGGTCCTGTGCTCCTGGGGACGGGTCCTGTGCTCCTGGGGATGGGTCCTGTGCTCCTGGGGACAGGTGCTGTGCTCCTGGGGACGGGTCCTGTGCTCCTGGGGACAGGTGCTGTGCTCCTGGGGACGGGTGCTGTGCTCCTGGGGACGGGTCCTGTGCTCCTGGGGACGGGTCCTGTGCTCCTGGGGATGGGTCCTGTGCTCCTGGGGACAGGTGCTGTGCTCCTGGGGACGGGTCCTGTGCTCCTGGGGACAGGTGCTGTGCTCCTGGGGACGAGTGCTGGTTGCACGGGGTGGCTCAGGAGCGGGGCTGGCACAGCTGCTGTCCCTGCAGAGCCCGGGGGCTCCTTCCCTGAGTACCTGAGCCAGCAGAGCCGTCCTGTCCTGCTGCTGGGATGTGCCCCAGTAGCCAGGCAAAGGGGAAGGAGGATTTTTCCAGGTGGATTAGGAGGATGCAGTGCCTGGGTCCTGCCTCTGCAGCCGTGGGGGCTTCAAGGGACACCAGAGTAAAAGAGGTTGTGTTGATGAGTAGAGAACTTCCCCCACTTTCACAGAATCCCAGACTGTGCTGAGCTGGGAGGGACCCACGGGGATCCTGGAGTGCAGCCCTCAGCCCTGCAGCATCCCCAAGAGTCCCCCCCTGTCCCCAGAGGATCATCCCAACCCTCCTGCAGCTCTGGCAGCCTTGGGGCTGTGCCCACTGCCCTGGGGAGCCTGGGCACTGCCCAACCACCCTCTGGGGGAAGAACAACCTTGTCCTGAGATCCAACCTGCCCCTGCCCTGACCCAGCTCCAGCCATTCCCTGCCTCCTGTCCCTGTCACACAGAGCAGAGCTCAGGGCCTGCCCCTCCTCTGCCCCTCCCCAGGAAGGTGTCACTGCCATGAGGTGACAACTCCCCTCAGGCTCCTCTGCTCCAGCTGAACACACCAAGTGCCCTCAGCTGTTCCTCACACGCTGCCCCTCCAGGCCCTTCCCCATCTCTGTGTCCCTCCTTTGGACACTCCCCAGTGGCTCAATATCTTTCCCACATTGTGGTTCCCAAAGTGCCCCAACATTCCAGGTGAGAGCAGAGGGGACAATCCCCTCCCTGATTCTCCAGGACACACTTGTCCCTCCTGGCTGCCAGGGCCCTGCTGACTCGTGCCCAGCACCCCCAGGGCCCTTTCCCAGCACAGCCTCTCGTTCCCAGTCTGTCTGTACATCCAGGGCTGCCCCAGCCCAGGGACAGGATCTGGCCCTTCCCCTTGTTCAATTTCCCATGGATGGTGGTTGCCCAGCCCTCTGATCCAGGTCTCTCTGCAGGGCCTCCCTGCCTGCCAGGGAGTCAACAGCTCTGCCAGGTTTGTCCCAAACATCTTGGAGTCATTGTCCAGGATCCGGGCTTGGCCAGGGCTCTCCCAGTTTTTTCATCCCGGGGCGCAGTGTGAATCTGCTGCTGCCTCTCCAGCAACCCCACGTGTGCTGTTCTCTGTAGGAATTTCTTTAATTTCTCTGTAGGAAACGGGTCACTGCCTCCTCCTCATTGCTCCCAGCTCTTAAGCACATTCTTTGGGATGATGTCTCTTCGGGATAACCACCTCCCATTTCCGTGGCCCCAGACCTTCCTAAGTGTGTCCCTGCGACAAATCCTCATCTCTCCACAGAGGTTTTGGTGGAGCTGTGGGTAGACACAGAACATTCCTGTTTAATATCACAGAGATCTCCATTAGGTGAGAAATAAGTAGCATAAACAGGGGTAACTGTTCCATGAAAAAGGCAGGGAAAATGTCAATATCCTCCCTCCAGAAGAAAACAAAATTAAATCCCCCCACCAAACTCTGCCTCATCTGAGCTGGAATACCCCCAATTTCTGCCTTGCCTGTGTAGAGCTTCAGGTGCTCTTTAAAGCTCAGATTGCTTGTTCACATGTGAATTAGTGATGGGATTTCTGTGCTGCTTGTAAGAAATGATGCAGGATTCGTTTCCAAGATGTAATGAGAGCCGAGTTGTCAGCGGCACCGAACGGCTCCATCCTGCCTGGAATCAGCCTCTGTCAAGTAGGGCTGTGTTTTGCTTCAAAAGATGCTGTAACCATCAAAGATACTCACTGTAAATGATTCTGAACGTGTGGATTTTTTTTTGCTTTACAGCTATTTCTGCATATCCAGTGTATTAAAAGGGGAGTGATTCCCTTGAAGGATGGAGTTCTCAGGACGTTTGCAAGAGCCCATTGGTTTTATCTCAGTGTATCTTATTTTGCCCATTAGTGTTTGTTTACTTATTCTTTTTTTTTTAAAAATCAAGTTTAATGCTAAAAGCCATTTATAGAACTGGAACAGTGCAAGACTGAGTGAGGATGGAGGAGAAGGGATCTTGTTTTTGCCCTGAGCAGCCGTACACACTGAGCAGGACACCTGGACAAGCCAGTTGCTCCCTATTCTTCTTCTCCAGATGAAAATCCCATCTCAGTGATGTGGGGAGCAGATGCATTCAGCAAAATGCAGCTTATTAAAGTGGGTTTGTTTGGTTCATCACTTTCTGTGTGTTCACAGAGGCTTGGGGCTGCCACTGTCGTTTGCAGAATTCAGCAGGTTCCTTTCTGCTGCTGTAGGAGTGAGTCAGTAGAGTTCCTGCTTTGATTTACAAAATTGGATTTTAATCTCTTTGAAACCATTATGCTAAATCAATTTTTAACATAGCAGAGCAGGGAGGTACAAAGCCTCCCTTGTTCTCTAGTTGTGAACTCTTTGGATGAGCGAGCGCCGCATAAACAAGACTTAAACGGCATCTCAGTGGAAGAGCTTTTCCAGGATCCGATCCCAGACTGGTTTGGACTGGAAATGACCTTAATGCCCATCCAGTGCCACCCCCTGCCATGGCCAGCGACACCTCCCACTGTCCCAGGCTGCTCCAACCTGGCCTTGGACACTTCCAGGGATGGGGCAGCCACAGCTTCTCTGCCCATCCTGTGCCAGGGCCTGCCCACCCTCAGGGGGAAGAATTCCTTCCTAATATCTCGCCTGAATTTCTCCTCTTTCTGTTTGAACCCATTTCCCCTTGTCTTGTCATTCTGGTTTCTGCTGCAGGGTCCCTCTCCACCTTCCCTGTAGCCACTTCAGATCCCAGATGGTGCTGTGAGGTTTCCACACAACCTTCTCTTCTCCAGGCTGAACAGCCCCAACTTTCTCAGTCTGTCTTCATGTCACAAAATCACAGAATGTGCTGGAACCCACAGGGATCCTGGAGTCCAGCCCTCAGCCCTGCACCATCCCCAGAGGATCATCCCAACCCTCCTGCAGCTCTGGCAGCCTTGGGGCTGTGCCCACTGCCCTGGGGAGCCTGGGCACTGCCCAACCACCCTCTGCAGGGGGAAAGAACAACCTTGTCCTGAGATCCAACCTGCCCCTGCCCTGACCCAACTCCAGCCATTCCCTGCCTCCTGTCCCTGTCACACAGAGCAGAGATCAGGGCCTGCCCCTCCTCTGCCCCTCCCCAGGAAGGTGTCACTGCCATGAGGTGACAACTCCCCTCAGGCTCCTCTGCTCCAGCTGAACACACCAAGTGCCCTCAGCTGCTCCTCACACCTTCCCCTCCAGGCCCTTCCCCATCTCTGTGTCCCTCCTTTGGATACTCTGTAATAGTTCAGTACCTTTCTCATGGAATGAGTGGCAATACAATTTTGCTCTGTTACCACAATTGTCTCCTGGGGTGTGTACAAAAATAATGAAGGTCAAGGTGTGTTTGCTGCTGCTGCTGGGAAAGCCATCCTTTGGTGACATGGGACACGAGGAGCTGGAAGTGATGATGCCACCCTCAGCATTCTGAGGATTCCATCACAGGATTTGGTTCTTTGGGTCCTCCCCCACCCCAGCCCAGCTCCAGAGCTGTCAAAGCATCAGATGAATCACCCCTCTGATGTTTGGGATTTCCGGCAGCAGGAGCAATTGGGCAATCCTCCAAATCCACCAAGAGCACTGCTAGTAATGAATGGGGAGCTCACATGATGTCACTTGGAAAGCAAGGCAGGAGGAGTTTCCAGAGGACTCTGTTGCAGGCATCCTCCTGCTCCTTCCCAAAATCCTTGCTGTCCCACTGTCTAACTTGTAAATCAGTGTTGCTGCAGGCAGAGGAGGGGACAAAACACAAAACACTCCCTGTGGATTCCAGCCCCAGAATCTGAGGCTGCTCAAATGGGTTTTTCCCACCTGTCCTTTTTGCCAAGTGTCCAGTTTGAGATTCCAGTTGCACGTCCTGCTTGTAACACTCACCTGGCAGCTCCTGCCCCAGAATCTCCAGGGAAGGAAATCTGTGACAGAACATTTATAGGCTTTATGTTGTTTAATTAAAACTTGGAGCCTGAGACCTTTCAGAAGACTTCACTGACGTTTTTAGCAGCCGTGTCATTGACCCCAGCTGGAAATAACCTGCAAGATTTGGTCAGTTTTACTCAATTCTCAAATGTTCTACCTTACCAAACTCTCTTTTATAAACCCCCAAAATAAGCACAAAAGTTAATTGCAGGATACGTAGAGGAAGATGAAGTTCCTTACTGCCTTACAATGTCCCTCAGGCTAAAAAAAATAAAGTGTCTTGCAACATTTGGGCGATTTGCAGCATAATAAATCTCATTGCCTAAAAGCCGAGGATATTACTGAAAAATTACTCTCTCCAACTCTCTGACAGGACAGTGGAGCTGGAGCAGGGGGGTGTTCAGGCTCTGCTCTGAGGGAACAAGGGGCAGGATGAGAGGCAACGGCTTCAGTTTGCACCAGGGGAGGTTCAGAGTGGATATTGGGAACAATTCCTTCGTGGAAGGGGTTGTTCAGCCCTGGCACTCCTGCTGAGGGCAGGGCTGGGGTGGCACTTGGGGACATGGGTTAGTGGTGGCCTTGGGAAATGGTTGGACTTGATGATCTTTGAGTGATGGAATCACAGAATCATTTAGGTTGGAAAATCCCTCACAGAGCCCCAGGGTCAGAACTGTGCCTGTCCTGCCTGTGCCTTTGGGCATCTCTGGTTTGTCTCTTTTTCTGGTCCTTGGGCTGTTCCTGCCTCTGCTTTCTTTTGGAATAACCCCATGACTGAGCTCTTGGGGGCTTTGGATTTGTTGAAAAAACGGGGTTCTGCTCCCCATTTTAGTTTAAGAAGACAAATTCCACTCCCTTCAAATCCCCATCTAACATGAGAGTTAGCACATGAATTTGCTAATAATCTGTGATGATTCCACACTAATCTTGCCATTGGAGAGGATGACATGGAGCAGCTGAGTTATTAATTATTTACCTTTATATCATCTGCTCTCCAGACCAGATTTCCCAACACCTTTTGGCCAACATTTGTGAACTGCTCTGTTCAGCACTGATTAGTTCTCTGTGCTCTCCTTGCGTGTCATAAGGTTGTTCAACATCCCCCAAAAAATGTCATTTTCTTTGATTTGGGGAGTGGTTTTACCACATAAATCACCAGGGCCTGGTTGTTTTGCAGGCTAAACCCCAGGATAAGGTTTGGCACAGGACTGGCACAAAAGCTCAGGCAGAAACCACTGGAACCTCACAGCATTGCCAGTGCTGAAATATATTAAAAAATAATTCAAAATGCTGCACTGAACTACTTAGTTACGAGCCAGGATCCCAAAATAACCACCTTTCAGTTGGTAAAATAAATTATCAAAGTCTTTCAGATCCAAATGTAATGCTTGGGCAAATTAATCCATTGTTGTATTGTTATAGTGCTCTAATCATATTTTTATATATCCCAGGAGTTGGAACTAAGAAGTATTTTGCTGTCAGTGCAAACACAATAATAAGAATAGTCTTAACAAAGTGACGTGCACTTAGTTGACTTTCTGAAATACATTGGAGGGGAAATTACAGATGCTTTTTACTTTTCATTATCATTAAGGTACAAATAACTTCCTTGCATTGAAACCCAGCTTACTTTATCTGCTTTAATAATTATATTGAGGCTCATTATGGACACCTTGTTTGTAATTCTGGCTTTTCACATTGAATTCTAAGTGTGTTATTACAGAAATATGTACTTTAACAGATGGAGTATATTATGGCAACGTTTAGTTCCAGTTGATCTTTTCTAAAGAACACACTGAGTGATCTTGGGTTAAATAGAACCGAGACAACATTGAGATGGATTTTTTTTTCTCCCCCCTAAAAGCACTTTTCAGGCTGCTTGGAGGGGAGCAGAAGCCAAGAAATGCCCTTGGATGGAGCAGGGCAGCTGGAAGAGGACCTGGTGATGAGGAAGAGAGGTGGGAGCTGCACCACAGGCAGGGGACACTTTTCCAAGGAAATATCGTAGTTGATGTCAAGGTTGTCTCATTTGCCAGTGGGATATTGCTTTAATGGTGTTCTTTTTTCCCCTCCAGTTTACATAATGAGATCAAGCTAATTAAACCATGTCTAGCTCTGGGAAAAGATCAAAATGTGAGGGGTTTTTTTTTTATTTCTTTTTATTGAAACCTTCACCCTGTAATGGAAGATTATAGGAAGTGCCTCACCCCCAGTGTATCTTGGCCATCTCTGGAAAATGCAGCTCCCCTTTTTTTACCAATCCCTCTTTGGTTTTAATAGTTTTTTTCCCCTGGTTGATCACGTCTCAGGAACTTGCAGACGGTGCACACTTGATGTGGTTGGGTAGATTGGGTAGAGGAGTAATAATAAGTAGATGCAGTGAGGTGTTTTATGCAAAAGCCGGGGACGATAAAACCTACTGAGAAGTGTATTTTCCTGTGAAGTTGTGGAGGGGTTGCACAGAACAACTTTCTTGTTCCACACAGCTGACTGACCATTGCTGTGGGGGGACTCGGGGGTCTCCTTGCACCTACAACAGGCTCCTTAAATTTAAAGATATTTTTTCCCAGCCAGTTTTGCTTTCCTAAAATTAAACAAAAAAAAACATGAAAGAAGGAAATGGAGTGGGATGGAAATGCAGGGATTTTGAGCTTAAATACAACTAAGGACTTCGTGGCTTGTGCCACTTCATGCTCTGCCAGCGGTGCCAGGGGTCGGGTTGGTGTGGGATGACCACGCTGGGTTTGGGGTCTCTTGGAGCTGCTCAGCTGCGGGATTTTCCCCACTCCCAGGTCATGGATCCAGGTCTCTCCCCAGTGTCAATACCTGCTTGCTGTCATCGTTGTCACCGTGTCATTGCTTGGATTGTCTGGATTCCGAGAGGATTCTGGGCTGCTATCAGGGCAAGGAGCTGTAGCCAACATTAATATGTTACTGTATTAGATCCTCCTAATTATATTTTAAGCTGGAATGATTCCAGAAGGATTGAGAGGCGGCGAGGGCTCTCCCATGCCCTCTCCCCCTTGCAGAGGAGACAAGGTTCAAGTGTAATTTTCTCTTCCACAGGGAAAGAACAGCCGTGGCAGGGCTGGGAAGGAAGTTTGTCCTGATTGAGCTGAATTGCAAAGTGCCTTTGAGGTTCCATTCCAATCGCTGCCATTTCGCTTCCCCCTGTGACAGAGCAAGGAGCTCTCCACTTTGATCCTTCCTGTAGACTGTGAGGGAAAGGCAGGGAAAAAAGAAGGAAAGCTTTTGTTCCAGGCATGTTGTGTTGTCCTGGCCTGGATCCCTGTGGGATGTGGTGGGATCTGGGATAAGGGGGGGGCCAGGCAGTGTCTCCTGTAGGATTTCCCCGCGTCTCCTGATGAATAAATTGGCTGAGTGTGGAAGCAGAGCTTGATCCTCAGCTCAGAGGGTTCAGCACCAGCCTCTCCTCGGCTCGATAGGGTTTAGATGAGGCCCTGTGAAAAAAGCTGATTATGGGTTGGGGTTTTTTTAAAATCTGCGTAAGATCTTAAAATATATTGGGGTTAATGAAATCAGTGCTGCCTGTGATGGACAGATGGCCAGAAGCACTTGGAAGTACAAGTGGTTTTGCACCAGAAGGGGAGCTGGGCTGATGGATGCCACGTGCTGTGGGGCTGCACTGGTGCTGCAGGAGGAGGGAGTGCCCTGAGCTCCCACCCTGATGAGGTGATGCTGGTTTGCTCCACCTCCAGGTCCCATTCCTGCTCTCCTCCCATGGTAATAAATCCGTCCCATCCTTGGAGGAAGCATTAGAGCTCCCAAGCAAAATTTATTCGTTTAAATCAAGCAATCCCTGCCATTATTAAACATATATGTGTGCTTTCTTCTCCTGTACGACTCCAGCAGCCACTGAACACACCTAATCATGTTTTTTGCAGTATTTCAGTCGTGTGAATGTACATGGAAATTACAGCAAAGGCATCATTTTTTTAACAGCTGTGTTTAGTTGAATAACAGATTTAGAAAGTGCAGACTTTAATTAATCTGTGTTTTCTGCTGGGATTTCAGCACCATCTGATTTACTTTTCATGGCTGAAAAGTGTAATTGTAGTTTTTCCCTTTAGCTGTGAGTTTATCCTCCCAAGAAATCGATTTGGTTCTTCTTTTTCTTCAAGCAAACTCAATATCAAGCTGATGGTACCTGGAATGTAATACAGGTAATGCACTGACTCGAGCTGCTGGGGGTTGCAGAACAAATACCTCTCCAATGATTTGCTGGGAATGCTGCTTTTCCTCCTCCTTGCCTGGCTGTCTGTCACATCCACATCCCATCCTGTGCTCCGGGGCTGGGGGACAGTTGGGTGACTGGAAGGTAAAAACTGGTGTTACTGGTGAAACCTCTGAGGAGGAAACGTTTTTGTTACCTTTGGCGTGGGGTTTGGTATCTTCAGGGGCTGAAGAGAGGGAGTGCATTGAGATTCCAAGTGGAATTTTAGGATGGTAATCTGAATAAGAGAAAAAAAAAATCTTGATGGGTTTTAAAACGTACTTTAATTAAGGTTTTTTCCTTTCATCTCACCAAAGCCCTGAATTATCTCCTTCATTCTCCCACAGATACGAGCAGTCCCTGCTGGTACAGGCCTGGAGAGCTTCAGCAGGAGGGTCAAACCCAGACCAGGGAAACACCACGTGCCTGAAATGCTGTGGGAATTAAAGCAGGGCTGGGGCAAAGTTACAAAAGGCCAAAGTAACCAGCCAAAGTGCAGTTCTGTGGGGGATTCCCCAGTGGAGTCCTGTGCTCTGCAGCTTTGTTGAAGAGCATGGAACTGGGGTAGATGTTCCCAACTGTGAGTGTGACAGGGATTTCTTGCTCTGTAGTGGCTTGTGCAGAGGTCACAGTCTTAAGCTTCAGCAGGGGAAGGTCAGACTTGATATTAGGAAAAGGTTTTTCACTGACAGAGTGATCCGGATGTGGAATGTGTTGCCCACAGAGGTGGTTGAGTCGCCAACCCTGGAGGTGTTCAAGGGGAGGCTGGATGAGGTGCTGAGTGATGGGATCTAGATGTCGATGCTGGGTTAGTTGGGCTATAGGTTGGACTGGATGATGTTCAAGGTCCTTTCCAGCCTCATCTATACTGTGATACTGTGTGATCTGGACACAGCAGGGCCTTGGACCCAGGTCTTTGTGCCTGGCAGATGCTGCTGTGAGCTGCTCTGGGTGTCAGGGGTTTCCAGGACATTCCTGGTGACACTCTTGCTAAAACTGACGTATTCTGGCTCAACGTTTTGGCCTTAATGATTTGTGGGACAAGTTCAACAGGGATTTTTCTAACACAAGCTCCACTCTGAAGGTTCTGTGCACTCTTCCTGGCCAGGGGAGGTTTGGGCTGGGGCATCACTGGGTAGATGCTGGTGAGCAGAGACACTTGGGGCTGTGGGTGCCATCCAGCCCGGGGTGCTCAGGGGCACAGCTGTGCCTCCCCACGCGGGCTCCCTGTTTGGCAGGGTGACCCTCCTGCTGCAAAGTTTGGCCCAGGCACGGCGCCAGCCCGAGGGAAGGCTGACAAGCAATCAGGAATCAAAGGAGCCACCTGCACGCCACAGGGAGCCGCTCCCCGGGTGTCGAGCGAGCGGTGCCAGCACTCCTGGGGAGCCTGGCTCTGCAGCCCCCCTGCTCCTCCTCGGCCTTGCTGTGCCCTCTGGAGCGAGGTGGGACCATGGATGTGCCGGGACACACGTGTGGGGAGCGTGGAGAGCAATGGGGCTGGGTTGGGGCAGCTTTGGGGGCGGTGATGCCACAGCAGAGAGGGGACAGCCTTGCCAAGCCAAGCTGTCACTGTGTGGAATTCCCACTCCTTTGGCTGTGTGAACCCAGAGGCTGCGTCACCAACAAATAGCCAGGGAGGAAAACAAGGTCTTTTTAAGTGTGTTTTTCTCCCGTGCTGGTTGGTGAGAATGGCCATGGCGAGCGGCGGGAGGGAGGCAGGGGTGGTGTGATATGCAGATGTCTGTGTCACTGCACAGCCTGGCAGCTCCTGCTGCCTTCGGGGGCAGATAGGATTGTTCTGGGGAGGGAGAGAGGAGGGGTGTGAGATGTGTGTGTGGTTACTTGGGTGTTATGGCCAAGGAAGACATGGAAATTAGCCCTTGCTCCAGTCCCACGTGTGTCACCTGCACAAGGATCTATCCCAATATATCCAATTTTTGGTTCCTTATTAGGGATAGGATAGGCCTTGATATGAACCCTTTTAGACAGCTGGCAAGGGAAATTCAGTCCTGTCATTCCTCCAAGGGTGCACTGATGGATTTGGAGCAGTCCCTGACTGGAAGGGGAGGGGAAGCCAAACTCCAAAGCACGAGCAAAGTGCTGGGAAAGGAAACTCACTTTTGCAAAGCTGGGCCAAAAATGAAGGATTTTTATAGCACACGAATGTTACCTACAGCTATTTATACACCCTCCTCAAAGGCTGTTTATACCCTCTCCCCACTTTTGTGCCGCGGGCTGGAGAAGATCCTCACACGTATTAGATGTTTTCGGCAGCGTGGGATGTCCAACTGCAGGGCCGTGTGTTTCCAACACTGTTCCTGAAAGAAGAGGGCGATTCATGGGCTGCAACCACTGCCCCGGCTCTGAAAGCTGCGTTTACATCGTGGATCCCAGTCCGGGTGGTTGCGGTGACGGGGAGAAGGGGATGAACACGCCTGGCAGAGTGGTGGTAATGACAGCGATCAGTTCGTACAGCTGGAGGAGGGGGATCACTGCAGCAAGGGTCAGGAGTGAGTTTTCCCCCCATTTCCCACGTTGTGCAGTCGATCAGGAGCAGCGTGAGGTTATTTTATTGTTTCCAGGAGCGCCGGACCCAGGCTCCCGGCGGGAGGTCGCATGCTTGGCTTGCTGCATCATTGATCCAGCCTGCCAGAGAAATTCTTTATTCCTCTTACATGTGGACTTGCACTTAGAAAGCAAACAATCCTTTAACATTTCTGGGGCTGAAAGCAGCAAAATGCGTGGCTTTTGTCATCAGGGATGCTGTCTTTTTTGATCGCTCTGGGAATCCAAGGGAATGTGCTACTCAACAAAGAGCAATTTTGTTAAAAAAACGGAGGAAAGGGAAGGGATTGCAGCTTCCTGTGCTCCGTATAATTGGGGCTGTCTCTTCTGCAGCTACATGGCACACGGGGACTGGCTTTGGAGGTTTTCAGGTTTCCCTGGTTCACAGCACGCAGTTTCCAGTTTGGTCTGTGCTGGCCAGCACTGGTGTGCTGAGTTTGACATAGGTGCTGATGGCAGATAAGCAAAAATAACTGCCCTGTCTTTGGAAAAACGTTGTGTCCCATTAAAACACCAGCGTTGTGTTTTAATCTGAGTTTGGTTTTGTTCTTAGAAACGCTGAAGTAGTGACTTTTTGCAGGAGGCTTTTCCCAGAGGAGCCTCTGGGAGCAGAGCCTGGTTTACCTCCGTCTCCCACGTTTGGATTTTGCCTTCCCACAGTTTCCTCTGTCACTGCCCTTTATTTCCCAGGTGTTGTGGTGCTCCTGTGTGGGACGTGCTGGCTCTGTGGCTCGTGTGGTGCGGAGGGAGGGCTGCTCCTCGTTGTCTCCTGAGCTTTTCCAGCCCTGAGGGGGCACCTTCGCTGCTGCTTTTTGAATAGCACGACACTGAGTGATAAATAACCCCTTTCTTGGAGTTGGTGCTTGTTTTTCCTATCCCAAGCTGAACTTTTCCAAGGCTGCCAGCAGGTTCTCTGTGCTGTGGTCCCTGCAGAGCCAGAGCCACGGGATGCTGCAGCTGTGGAGATGTGGGTGCAGTGTTTGTGAATCCTTCTCCGCTGCCCTCGCTGTTGCTCTTTCCCTTTTTCCACAACTACAAGGAGAAGATGACTTTCTATCATTATATTGTGCAGAAAGAGCCTTCTGACTCCTGAACCTGCGAATGGATTTCTCAACCTTCAGCCATCCGAGGTGTAAATGAGATGGGGGGGAGAAGGGGGGGGGTTGCACGAATCCCACCTTCCTGCCAGCTGCCCGCTCCCTGCCTGCCTCATTTCACATTATTCTTCCCTGACCAGGATTGGTTTTTTGAGGAATCCTCCCCACATTTGCCCATTCTTACCCCCCCCCAAGCCAGTGCTGCCGTTGGCACTGGGAGGTGCAGGCATTGTGTGGCACGAGGGGCAGGGACCCCCAAATTCCGAACCATCATGATTTACTGTGCAGCTTGGGCAAAGTGCATTTGTTGCCTTGGAAACAAATAGCAGCAGTGAACAACTCAATGAAATTTATGGAATCAACTCCAATAAATCTTGATGATAAATGTGCAAAAACATACCCAGTTTGATGGAGATCTACACTATGCAGATGTGAAGGATGGTAGTAAGTTATATAAGAGCCTCAGCGACAATTTTGGGCTGCCACGGTCGTGTTCCTGTAATATGGGCTTTTTTTGTTGTTTCTGAGGAAGCTGTCTGCTTCTTTTCATAGATACGGCATTTAATTTTAATTTCCAGGGTATCTTTAAGTTTAATTGGCGTGCTGGATGATTACAGTGGGTTGTTTTGTCTTTTTTTGCGGAGCCTGATTCATATTGAACTCAGGATAAAAATAAAATTGAGAGTGGTGGCAATCCAGGGGAGCACCGAGTGCCACGTCTCCCGCCTCCAAGAAGGGTGCAGAATTGCACCAATCAATTAAAGCAGTTATGTAGGACAGCTCCCTAATTCCTTGGCTCAGCCTGTGCCTGTCACAGGTGGGGACAGGTCAGTGATTTCATAGTTACAGTTGAGCTCAGCGGCAGATTTTGTTCTCGTGTGGAAAGGTCTCCCTGTTTACCTGTGCAGAGGGATGGGGTGGGTTTATTGTATGTCAGCCAGTGATATTTTCTAAAATTGATATTGTTTTGTTCCTGGTTTGACCTGTGGATCGATGAGGGTTCAGGAATATCGGTGGACTTGTCTGGAGACTACGTTGTAAACCTTTAGCACAGCCCTTAATGCCACTTGATGTTTTTCCATTAGTTCCTTTGCTTCTTCTCCTGGCAGGGTCTTGTTTTCACAATTTTCTACTGGCTTGGGAAGCACTGGGAATATTTGTTTCTTCCTTTCGTGGGACTTTGGGCCCCAGTTCTGCCCTTCAGCTGCGGTGGAGCAGTTGGCAGCTGGTGGGGGCTGCCTGGGGCAGTTTTGCTCCCTCCCTCCCCTCTTGTGGTTTCAGCTGCAGCCGCTCCATGAAAACCTGGGAGACTCTTGGCTGCGGCCCAAACCTGAGCTGGACCTTAAAGCCCATCCAATCCCACTCCCTGCCTTGGGCAGGGACACCTCCCACCATCCCAGGCTGCTCCAGCTGGGCCTTGGACACTCCCAGGGATGGGGCAGCCACAGCTTCTCTGGGCACCCTGTGCCAGGGCCTGCCCACCCTCACAGCCAAGGATTCCTTCCCAATATCCCATCCAACCCTCTGGCAGTGGGAAGCCATTTCCTCTTGTTCTGTCCCTCCATGCCCTTGTCCAAGGTCCCTCTCTTAGGTTCTGGAAGGGGCTTTAAGGACTGGATCACCCCTAGGAATTGCCTCCCAGTATCTTAAACCAGTTTATCTGCAGAAGCACCTTTTTCCCACTTTAGTGGATGCTTTGGTTTTGATGGAAATTGGAGGTCTGCCAGGTGGACTGGTCATGTTTTAACCTTTCTTTCTCTTCCAACCTTTTCATCTCCTTGGCCTACTCCTGGAATGAGGCTGTTTCTGAAGATAAAGACTTCATGTTAGTGCTGCACTCGGATCATGGGGAAGTGAAAATTCTGGTTGTGAGGCAGGATCCTGCTCCTGCTTCACTGCTGTTGTTTTGGGTGCTCCAATTTTCTTTATTTGGATCTACCCAGATTCCAATCCAAGCCCTGGAGTTGCTCAGTAACTTCCAGCCCACAAAGTCATCACTTCCCCATGTGAGCCCTAATAATGTTGTGTGGATCAGGAAAATCCCAACGGGTTGATGCAAATCATCCCAGGTCTGCTCTGGTACCAGAGTTTGGAGGCAGCTCCACAGGGCCTGGTGCTTGCCCAGAGCTCATCACGATGGATTTTAATTTATTTAATGCCGAGTGTCTTCCTAACCTTGGCTGGGATCAATATCCGAGTGTGGAGGGATGGAAACACGAAGGATTTCTCTGGAAACCCCAGGCACAGGGGATATTTTCTGGGCTCTGCTCTGGTGTTTACAGAGCACCAGAGCACCTGCAACTGTGTAAAGCAGCTTGAACTCCACTAGGAACTAAATTTAGTGACTCACTAACTCCCTTTTGATATGTTTTTATAATTTCATTGTATTATGACACTTGGTTTTAAATTTACATGAGTAAATGAGCCTCTCACTAAGTCAGGTAAAAAGATTTTTCACTTATCTACCATGAAATAAGACAAGAAAAAAATAGAGTAGAAAGCAACGTATCCTTGACATATTTAGTTTACATTTTTTCCAACTGTGCTGACTGAACATTTCTACCCATTAATGATCCAATAAAGCTGTTTGTACCACTTTAACAGGCTAAATAATTTCACATTAAGGAGACGTTTTGTAATTAATGTAGTATTTTGTGAGGGAACCCTATTTTTGGAAAACATAAATTTACACTTAATTGCACTCACAATCTGAATTGGAAGATGCAGCGAGTGAGAACCGGCCGTTTATGGTTCACCTCCAAGCAGGTGAGCCATGGGGGCAGGGAACAGGAGGGAACAACTTTAACTGGGGGTTTCATGTCTTGTCCGGTGAGTTTCCTTCAGAACTGCTTAAAAACACTCCCTGGAGAAGTTCCTGCAGTTGGTGGAAGATCAGACCTCCCACCTTTGTCCCTGTCATCCCAGGGGTTCCACAGCTTCTGATTCACTGACGTGGATTTCTGGGCTGGTTTTTAAAGTGTCTCTGAACTTTCATTCAGAGGCGAGACTTGAGCAATATTGGGATCTGCACTTCAAAGGTGTTTTTTCCCCTCTCATTTCCAGTCCAAGAAGAGACTCCCCGAGGTCCTGCTGCCAGTGGGATGTGGGGGATGCGTGTGAGGAGCATCCCTTTGTCTCCGACAGGTGAGGAGCAGCAAGGAGGTGGCACTGCTGCTCCTTCAGTGCTGACCTGTGCTCTTTGACCAGCTCACGTGGAGGTGAAAGTCCCTCTGTTAATCACCCAGCTCTTTGTCCTCTCTGGACATCACTGGCTTTGATTTTTGTATGTGTGTGTTATTGATATTTTTCTTTTTCCCCGCCGCGTTTCATTAACGGTGACAGATGCTTTTAATTAAAAGGAAAAGACAAAACAAAATCCCGAATAAACCGAAAAGAGAATATTCTAATTTGGCGTGACATTATGAGGCAGGATGGCTCCTGGCATGCAAGGTACCGAAAAGGTCATCTTCCACAGCTCCAGCCTTTTGCAACAGTGGAATTAAGTTCAAACTCAGGCTGGTTTTGAAGTCTTAAGTCTCTCCGGGGATTCCTTTCATAACATCTTCGAACTGGATAACACTACAGTAAATGAAATACACTGCACTGGATTAAAGGGTTATTTCCCCTGTGTGTGGAGCTGACACAGAATCCCAACCCTCAGGTTGCCTCTGAGTTGTCTCTATCTGCTGATACCCTCTCTGCTTTACATAACAGCGGAGTTTGGGCAGGGAAAGTTTGCCCGGTGTTTATTCGGCTTCGCGTACGCGGAACAATTACGTGCAGCAAGGAACCAAAATAAAGCAACTGAACAGGAGGGAATGGAATGGGCTCCAAACCGTGAGGGAAGCAATGCAGGGGAGAGCAAAACTGCCTCCTCAGCTCTGTTATGCTCTATAATTTATACCAAAATACAAACTCTAGCTCTCTGCATTGCCACTTGTGTGGGGATGTTCTTTATCCTGCGCTCTTCTCTGACTGAGAACAGCTAAAATTTGGTAAGGATCGTTTGGAGTGTGTTTTGTGTTGATTTTGACTTTGAAGTTGGTGTCTGCTGCAGCTCGTGCAGGTTGTGTCGAGCGCCGGGTACCCAAACCCTGCCACATGCAGGGTGCCAGGGACCCCCATGGCTGAGCTCCAGAGCACGTCCCTGTCTCCCAGGAATGTCTCTCACAGGGCAAAACATGAGTGACTTCAAGTTTTGTAGCATTGGCTCCTCCAGTGCCCCGTGCCAGGGGTGACCTGTTTGTGCTGGGGAAGGTGGTGTCTCCAAGCTTAGGATGGCACATCTCAGTGGGTGTCTGTTGAATCAGCTCTGGAATGAAGGGAACTGTTTTGTTTCTTTGTTCCCCACCACCAAAACACTGATGAAAGACTGCTCCAAGATCATGAGGAGCCTGGGAAACAGAAATTCTGAGATAAGGTTTTCGACAAGAAAAACTGGCCTCCTCCCATTTTGTTTTATCCAGGGTGTCCAAGGCTGGCTGGAAACTTGTCATGTGGAAAACTGAAGTTCATATAGGATGAAATCCATCCTCCATATTCTTGATACGTTTGGGTTTAGTGGAAACAGGGCACTGCACTCCATATATCTGTATACCTGTACTCCATATATATCCATATACCTCTGGATTCTGTTCCCTGTGCTGAACCTCTTCTGCCTTCAGGGCTTGACATCCTCCCTCACCCCAGTTTTCTCTGGATGTGCCTATGGATGCCTCTGCAATAACCACTGCTCCTCTGAACCATCCCCTGAGCTTTGCTGGGATCTGTGGGGGCTGCTGCTCTTCCCAGGGATGGGCAGGTGCCTCCCTTCCTCTCCCTGGTCATTCTCCTGCTCTGCTGGGAGAATTCAAAGTTGCAAGCAGAGTTTGTCTCCGTTTTGGGGTGAGGTTCCAGGACATGCACACTGACCTGGGGCTCCCTGGAAGATGTTCAGCAGGATCTGTCCCTGCTGACAGGTTTCTGGTGACGAGCTCCTCGAGGACACATCTCTGTGGGCATCGGGTTCCTCTCCTTCCAAGTGTTATTCACATATGAACACCCACACACATTAAAAACCTGTGGGAAATGATAATTTGGGGGCTCTGCTGTTTCTGCTCTTTCAGATTTACCTCTTACTGAACAATCTGTGAGAGAATTGATGGCAGGGAGTTGCACAAGCTGCTTTTCTGAGGGGCTGGAGGTACCCAAATGCTCCCACACCGTGGGCTCCCAGAGGCTCTCTGGCTTTCCAGGAGGTCTGGAATCTCTCTGGAAGACCTGAGACATATTGAAAACAGGCTCTGAGCTTTAGCACCACTTCCTCCAGATTATTTCTCCAAGTATTTAAAAATATATTTTATAGCACTAAAATAAATGTTAATGAGTCTGCATTGCTTAGGGCTAACAATAGTATTTCTATTTCAATCCAGCAGCCTGGCAGGATGTTTGAGGAGCTGGATGTGGAGACCTGGCTGTTTCTTTCTCACTTGGTCCTTGATGTCTTGAGCAGTTTTATTCTCCTGTGCTTTACTTGCCCCGTTCTGCTCAATAGCAATGAAAAGCTTCCTTGCTTTGGCAAAGCACCTGGCATTTATCAAAGGCCTCTGGGCAAGTGTTAAATGCTGAACTGGGGATAAAAAGTGGTTTTTTTAGTGTTATGTTTATACCTCTTCCATGTTAGCATGTATTTTATAGACTCCTTGTGGTGACCTTTGTGCTTTTCCAGCCCAGTAGTTGGGGGAACCTCAAACTCAAACCCCCTTGAGGTGGGGGTTTGGTTTTTCCCACTGTCTGGCATGGCATCTTCGAAGTAATTCTGTAAATATACTTTTTTGGGGGGTGTTTTCAGTGTTTGGGCTGGGGCTCCCAGATGCCAATTGCATCCAGAGGATGGGAGAGTTGCCACGAGAAAAATAATAACATAGAATTCAATCCCTCTCCTTCCTCATCTTCGTTCTTCTCAGTTGTGATGAAATGATATTTTAAGGATCCCAGGCTGCCACGTAGGATGGGCATGGATTTGGGGAGGTACCCCTGGCCTTCCAGAGTCTGCAGGGGAGTGTGTGGGGAGATGGGATGGCAGGGATTCAGCCTTGGCACGGTGTCCAGGGCAGCTCCGAGCAGCTGCACCCCCCAGGCTGCAGAGGCCTAATGGGTTGTTTGTGTGTTCACATGGATGTGAGGGGCTGTGGAGGGGAAAAGTCCTTCGCAGAAATCATGCTATGAAAGCAGATGGTGGGAGTTAATCTGGTTTTTAGGGGGGTACTTGCTGGTACAGTGACCGAATTGTTAATTCCTTCCTGTGTTAGGAGTCCTTCCGTCCTTCCAGGGGAGGGAAGGTTTGTGTTTTCTGAAACTCTGGGTTCCTTCCCAGCTTTCTCATGAGCTGATGTGGCATTTTGGGAAGCAGAAGGGTGTCAGGGTTGCTGCTGCACTTTCTCTACCCATACTCCTTCCACGGTGTCCCATGGCAGTTCCATGGGTGTTCCCGGAAACCCTGAGCAGCCCCTTTGCTGCCGCTCAAATGCTGGTTGTTATCCTGGGTTTCCTTTTTTTCCCCTTCCATTTTAGAAATTGCTCTTTTTTTTCCCCCCTGCCGTATCACTGACAGCCACATTCTCCTTGACAGTTGTGATATTTGTATGTGTGCATAAAAACAGTAGGAAGCGTTTATGTAGGTGTCACTAATTTAATTTAATATAATCTGATCTGTGTGTATAGAGAGGACTGTTCTGACTGAAATGCTTCTCTTTATTTTACAGTCTCCGTCACCATCAAATACAACTGCTTTCATTCTCTTCCATTCACCTACCCAAAGACCAAATGTGGAAATAGTAACCAAAAGAGAAGCCCACGTCACACACAGAGCAGGGAAAGGTTGAAATAATTGAAGGGTAAGTTCATTTTTTCATCCTTGTTCTGTGGGTAAAGCTACGACAGTGAGTGCAGGGCTGTGCAAAGAGCTTTGTGTGCCAAGTGGAAAAAATGACTGAAATGCTGATTTGGGGATCAAAGGAAGGGATGGCAGGTGAGAGAGTGCCGGGAAGGGCAGCGTGCCCGTGGTGAGGGCTGCTGGTCCTGGCAGTTTGGATTTTGGTGCTGGTCCCTCTTGCCCTGGATCCCTCTCTGCTCCTGCCCTGTGGGAACTGTGGCTCTGCACAGCTCGGGGGCTTGGCTGTGGCTGGTGTGAAGGAGCTTCCCAGCTGAGAGGGAGCTGGGAGAGCCGAGCCTCCTGCTGCTGAAGAGCTCTTGTGTCATTTCCTTCTCTCTTCCCCACTCGGAGCATCTCTCAGCCGGGGTGGTGATCTGGGGGTGTGGGGCAGGATGTTTGGCCTCGGTTCCGTGGGCTCCACCAGCTTTTCCTGCTGGGAATTTCCCAAGGGAAGCGTTGATGGGGGCTGGAGGAGGGACAAACCCGACTGGCAGAGGGGTGGAAATGTTTGCCTTAAAGCTTTTCTTTTGCTGCGAGGGTGGCGAATGAGACAGGAGATAGAAAATCAGCTTTTGTGAAATTCAGAAGCCTGGCTGCAGCATTAGTGAGCTCCAAATGTTAGGGAATGCATTTTCCCACCCCTTTCCCAGCTCTCTGCTTGCATATATTGCATTTCCACACGTGTTCTTGTGTAGATGGACACGATATGCCTTCACTTACGTTTGAGAACTTCTCTTTAAACATCTGGGGTCTCTGGTTTATTGCTGCTGTGGGGTTGCTTTTTTTCTTTTTTTCCCCTGCAGTGTTTGTTCATGCAAAATTCATATCTGGGAAGGGCATCTTAAATCCCTGCTTCTGAGTCAAAAAGGGAAAGTATGGAAGTGAAAAGAGAGATTGTATCATTTAAGAAATATGATTCATGAATTAATCCTCGTCTGCTCCACCATCTGTGGCATGTGTTTCAATACAAAAATCCTGGGTTATATCTCTTTAAAAAAGCTCTCTTCTTGCTGACTGCCTGAGTTTGCTGCAGCACTAAAGGGGAATCACATTCTTGGGGGGGGGAGAGAGTGATGTTTTCATTCACAGCCTGGACAGGTTGACCCGACCTGTGTCCAGGCTGGAGGTCACTGAAGGGACACAGAGCCCTGGTTTTTTGGGGTGTGCCATGAGCCTGACATGCAGGCAAAGCCTGTGCAGGGCTGTTTTCTCCTGTGGAGGCGTGGATGGATCTCCCACTGGGCTGGAGGGGCTGGAGCCAGTGATGGGCAGTGATGGCAGGAGGTGCAGACAGCCATTAGATCCTTCTGCAGAAATAAGTGGCTGTTTCTAAAAGCGGGCTGGCAGGGGATTTTGTACTTGATGTTCCAGAAAATAAAGGAGGGAGGTAGTTCCCATCCTCTGCTTCCTAGTGGTGTTTTTGTAATCTCTTTGTAGATGTGGATTAAAGGGAAGTTGCCCGTCGTTGCCCCAAAGAGGAGCTGCCACGCTTTGTGTTTCCAGGAGAAATGGGGAATGAGGGGGCACTGGAGTTTTGGGGGTGACTGGAGAAGGGTCTTCTTTTTCTGGTTTCATTCTTGGAATTGTCTCCCAGCTTTCTGCAGGGAACCACTTCCCTTTTAAAAAATATTTCTCCAGTTCCTGTTGCTGAAGCAGCACCCCTGGTTTGCTGCTGGAGTCAGACTGGAGGTGTGTGAGCCCTTTTCCTCCTTCCTGGGCAGCCCCTGCAAGGGACAGTGATTCAACATCTGCATCCATCAGTCAGTCCCTTTCCTGGTCTGGGACCCTTGCTGCCTGGGGTTGCCCCATCAGTGTTGCCCCATGCCTCATGTGAGACATCAGTAAAAGTTGGAGTGTTTTCCCCGTTCTGAAGGAGGATCCAAGGGGCTGGAGATGGTGGATGGCTGGATGGGCACAGCCCCTTCTGTGCCAGTGGCACTGATGTGAGCAGGGCCCTGGAGAGCTCCCAGGCTCCCGTAATGCTGATGGATGGAGGTTATCCAGGAGCTCAGTACACGGTGAAATATTGCGGGTTTATTGCCTTTCCATTCATCCTGGTTTCACGCCTCTCTGCCTCCCTGACTCATTGCACACACTGCCACCCGGCCTCTGCCTGCAGCTCCTGTTGGCTGTGGGAACACCCGCTGGACGGGAGGGAGTCTGGTGCTTGCTGCTGCTTTGGGAGCTTTTCTTTTTCACTGAGCAAAGCCAGGATGGGGAAGGAATACGTCCTTCATTGGACACTGGATTAGAGTGTTAAAATGAAGGAGGACGTGAGGGTGCTCTCCCCCATAGCCAGGTGCTGAGCCCTTTTTCCCTCCGAAATGTCTCTCTGTTGTCACAGATCCCTTTCTGCCTTCTGCTCACTGGGGAGCCCTTGGATGTGCAGGCATGACACGAACATAAACTCCAGTGTCCCAATGGTGCCATAAATAGTTGTGTCGTAAGGGAGAATGGTGTCAGCAGTGGTTCAACCCAAACTGGAATTAGGCTGAATTCCATCCCTATCCCAGCACTGGGACCTGAGGGAACGGCTGGAGTTGGGTCAGGGCAGGGGCAGGTTGGATCTCAGGACAAGGTTGTTCTTTCCCCCTGCACAGGGTGGTTGGGCAGTGCCCAGGCTCCCCAGGGCAGTGGGCACAGCCCCAAGGCTGCCAGAGCTGCAGGAGGGTTGGGATGATCCTCTGGAGATGGTGCAGGGCTGAGGGCTACACTCTGTGATCCCTGTGGGTCCTTCCCAGCTCAGGATATTCTCTGGGTCTGTGACATCCTTCCACACAGAAAACACTTGGGGGAATTCAGGATGGGCACCCAGCTTTCTGTCCATCTCACCCACACTGCCCCCCTCCCCTCCTTGTCTTTGGCAGCTTTTTTTGGTAACTCTGGCTCATTCCTCGTGCGCCTTTACAATGTTTTGCAGTTTTGAGTGTTTCTCAATTGCTTCAGTGTTGGGGGGTTTTTTGGTGGTGAGATTTTCTGAGCTTGTTCTCCATTCTTTGCTCTGTGCTGTGGTGTGGGAAGCAGAGGTTGTTTTGTGGGGTCTCTTCTGCAAACCTTCACCTCTGTCATGTGTGTGCTGGTCCCTCGTGTGCCTGCTGACACCCTCAGTCACATTGCCAAGGCCTCTTCAAATTGAGGCTTGTGGATTTTGTGCCAGGAGAAGGTCCTGTGCTTATTTACATGGTGTCAAATGTTGAACCCCTGCAGATGTGCTGCTAAAGAAAAACAAGAGGTAAAACAAATTCTGTCAGAAATGGGAGACAGAAGCAGTCCAAGCATTTTCATAGACAAATTCCATTACCCATAGGTTTTACTTTTTATTTTAAGCTTTGACAGAAAAAAACCAGCATTTTTTACTTAAAGGGGAAAAAAAAAGGTATAAATCCATATTTATGCTCAGTGTAAACCCAGTGTAGGTTTGTAAATGAGGGGTCTGGTGGATTCCCCCTCCCTCCCTCCCTTTGCAGGGTTCCCCTGATCACCGAGGGTCCCCTGGGAGGGTGACAGTGCTGGGTGACAGAGGACACGTGACTTCCCTCCGGGGTTTCTTGCTCTCAGGAAAAGGAGAAGCATCGATTCCCCGTCCCTTCGTTAGGGTGAAACAGCTGCTTGTTTCTCCTAAACAACTGTGCCAAGAAGGAAATTGGCTTGTGTGTCTGTATGGACTTTTTGGATGGGGAAAATGAAGCAGCAATAGCTGGAAAAAAATAATATGGGCGATGAGATAATAGATGCCTAAGGGATAAAATTAAGCAGTATTTTACAACGAAGGAAGAGGGCTTGCAATAAATAGTTTGCCTTTGACTTCTCTTTCTTTGCCAGAGGACTGATGTTGTTTTGGAGAGGTTGTCCTGGAATGTGTTTTCCAAACAGACAGGAAAATAGGGAAGGTGTTGTAGAGAGGTTAATTCCTCCCAGGAGGGCAGTGCCAGGGCTGGGGTGCAGCTCGTGCTGTCACACTGAGGCTGTGACAGGGATGTGACAATGGAGCTCCCTTCCAGTGCAGGGGGATGTTCAGAAGAGAAGAGCAAGGTTTACAAGCCAGAGTGGGAACAGGATTGGTTTTCAATGGCACAGGCAGCCCAGAAGGCTCAGGAAGGGGAGGTGGCAAGTTCAGCACCACGGCAGGATCCGGGGGGGAGTTTATTGCCCATCTCCCTGTGTCCTCATGTTGCCACTTGGCCGGGTGGGCTGTGCAGGAACCCACTCCCAGCAATGCCATGACAGTGGGATTTGGGTTTGCTGGGTGAGCCTCGTGACATGGGGTTGTTTGGAAATGCTGTTTTCTAGTTTTTGTGAGGCTTTTACCACCATCCCCTTCCCTTTGTGCATAGGGAATGTGCCAAGCTGGGCTGAGAGAACGCCTTGGTTGCCTCTTGGTGCTGGTGGCAAACACCTTGGAGAGCACAGGGCTCACTGCCATGGGCAGGACCTGCTCATCTTCACTTTGCATGAAATAAAAGCACAGCTCAAACAGAGCTGCAAATCCTAATCCCACCTTCCCGGGGATGGATTTGGGTGCAGTGGGTTGAGATCTGAGGCCTTTAGCCTAGGCCAGCTACTAACAGCTTTTAATTTCCCAATTTCTTTAATTTAATTGTAAATTCTCAGGGAAAGCTTCCCTGCCAGGTGTGGGGGAGGGTTTCCTCGGCAGGGATGGGACCCTGGGGACAGCCCCGAGGTGCAGAGGGCTGTTCATCCCCAGGAGCTGAGGTGGCACTCGGGGGTGCTCAGCACCTCTGCAAACGAGGCCAAACTGTCTCGTGCATCCAAAATGGAATCATTAAGTCGCTGTTGCATTAAGACTCTGTTTTTATTCATGGAGTGTAATGTGATTCATTTGCCCTTTTGCTCTCGTGTTGAGAAGGCAGTCATCTCGTATGCATCGCTGGCTGCAGGCACAGCTCTGGTTATTTATTATTTTTAGGTTTTTGGATGTGAGGGAGCAGACATTTTCATCCTGTGCAGAGTGGCCGTGGAGCTGAGACTCATCTGTTCCCTCAGTGGCTGCAGAGGCCGGTTCTGGCCATGCTCTCCCAGTCCTGGTTTGGCAGCATTTGACTTGGTTCAGCTCTCCTGCAAACCTCAGGGTGTGGGTCCTTCATCCTGCTCCAGCTGCCCGTGCTGGGGCAGTGCTGGCACCCCTGCACCTCCCCCAGGGCCCAGGCTGGAGGCACGAGGGACACACTGGGATGTGTGGCCAAGCTCTGGGGCAGCAGCGTCCTTTGGTGTCCCCAGTAACTCCTTGCAGAGGGGTGGATTGAGCTGTTTAGTGGGGACATCAGCACCCACACCCTGGGCTGGTGGATGTGACACCTGCTGATACATGGTGGGCTGTAGGATGGCACCCTGGGCCAGTGAATGTGACACCTGCTGACACATGGAGGGGTGTAGGATGGGACCCTGGGCTGGTGGATGGGACACAGGATGCTGCTGACACATGGTGGGGTGTAGGATGGGACCCTGCTCCGCTTGGTGAGCTGATTAAAAAGGGGGGAAGGAGCCTGGGGGTCCTCACAGCTTCTCAGTGCAGTTAACTGCAGCCAAGGGAAATTATTCCTTCTTGGGGTTGAAAGAAGAAAGACACCAAGCAAGGGAAGAGTACAGGACACAGAAGAACGGGAAAAATACAATTCTTTTAAATGTTAGCATGGGGAGCATTAACTAAGCCACTAATTGTAGCAGAAAGATAATGAGGAAACCGATTGGAATCACTGCCTCTTGTGGTGGGACAGGCCTGGAGTGGTTCAGCTCCAGCTCCACCTGCAAAACAAGAAATGAGAGTTTCCCTTCCAGCCCCAGCTGTCCTGGGCAGCCCCTTTGAATCACAAAAGCTCTGAACTCAGCCTTGCTGTCGGATTCCAGGCAGTCCCACTGCATGGCACAGTGACCATCTCAGAGTCCTCAGGTGACCCTGGGTCTCTGACACTGCAGGGTCACAGCACGTGTACAAATCAATAAGGCAGATTTTAGAAGCCAAGGGCAGGAGAAGGAGGGTTAACTCCGTGTGGTTTTTGTCATTTTTGCCTTGTCCTTTTCTGCCTCTTTTTTTATTTTTTACCTCCCCCCAAACATTTCACAGCCCAAGTCCATGCTGGGAGGGACCCACTGACCAGAGCACAGCAAAGAACAAGGTCTGAGCCAAAGGCAATGGAGAAGCCACGAGCTGGGTGCTAAATTTGATGATTTTTCTACACTTGGTCGGTGGGGAGACATAAGAAAGGGTCAGGTGTGGGTAAAGATAAGGAGAAAGAGTTCTGAGAAGAGTTTGGAGCTGGGAGCTGTTCGGGAAGGGGAGGGCAGACAAAAGAGGAGCTGTGGAAGCGGGAGGTAATAACACCGACCTTCTCTGCTCTTTGTTTGCAACCAAGAAATGCACAAATCGCTGCTGGTGTTGCTGAGTGCTTTCCTGCTGCTCTGTGGCTTGATTTGGAGCTGCAGCCGTTCTGATCCTGGCTTCCAAATAAATAAAAAATAAAAAAAAACCCAACCCAAGCAAATCGTGGCTGACAGAATGGGAGTCGTCCCTTCGAGGAGCTGCAGGGAGGACCACGACACCAGCACCTCCACCTTACGTCACACCGTAGATCCTGGCTGGATTTTGAGCAGATTAATGCCTTTTGGGGAGTTCTGGAAAGGTCAAAAACCAGCCAAGAAGCTCAAATGGCAGTGTAGCAACCAGCTGGCTGCACTGGGTTTGGTTTGACTGCCATAGTAACACCATGAGCCTCGGTGTTAGTGCTGTGCCCACTGAATGCCATCCCCCCCCCGCCCCCTCTTTTTGCCAAGAGACAAGTCCATCAGAAGGCGTTTTCTTCCTGAAGGATTTCTCCCAGGCAGTGATGGGCTTTTTGGAGGGTTCAGTGCTCGTACCCAGAGATGTAAGGTGTGTGATTTACAAGGCACTGTGCAAATGCCAAATTGTTAGGCAGAGCTGCTGCTGATTTAGAAGGCAGTTAATGCTCTGAATGTGCCAAGTGCCAGTAGAGTGTTTCTACAGATGGAATAACTGGAAATATTGGAGAGATTCCAAAGGTTTAATCAAATTCAACCAGTTTGGGGTGTTTTTTTTCTTTTTGGTTTTTTTTTTTCTTTTAAACTGCAGAATTCTCTGAGGGCTGAGGGTTGAAATAGTAGATTATTCCATCGGTTTTAGTGCCGTGGGGGAGATTTTTCACAGCTGAACACAAAGCCCAGACTTCGAAGCAAATACATAAGTGGGTCTATAAACAAGGGCCGGAGCAGCAGTGCCATGAAAGGCTGGACCAGCACAGGGAGCATCTTAGATTCCCTGGCAGGAGCTCCTTGGAAGCAGAACAACAGGCTTTCAGTCATGCAGCACAAAGGGAAGTGGCAGCCACAGTGTCCCTGCTGGACCTGGCCAGGTTTGGGTGGGATTCTGGGCGTGAGGACCCTCTCCATGGCTGACTGTGCAGCGCTGGGTGTGCATATGTTCCTGCACCTTCCTCTAGTCTTGTTGACAGCCTTTCCAAGGCTTCCTGTTCAGCCAGACCATATGTGCTTGGGCATGGAGTTAGTGGGATGCGGAAAGAGCAGCGCATTATCCTTGGGCTGCAAACACCAGCAGGAGGCTGATGACACCAGAACAAGAGGACATGGCCTTAAGCTACACCAGGGGAGGTAGGAAGAGTTTTTTCCCAGAGAGAGTGATCCTTCAGTGGAATGGTCTGCCCAGAGAGGTGGTGGAGTCGCCATCCCTGGAGGTGTTTGAGGTGAGACTGGATGAGGAGCTCAGTGCCATGGTCTGGATGGTGGGAGGTTTGGGAGTTGGACTCGATGATCCTGTGGGTCCCTTCCAGTTCAGAATAACCTGTGAACTGGTGAACAATTCCCAGCAAATTTGGTCGAGGTGGAGATCCAGAGCTCCTGGGTCTGTGTCACAGAACACACGGAGCAGTCGGATGGGATTTTCCCCCTCATTTGTCACAACCAGGTTCCAGCAATGCATTTCCCTTTTGTTCTGTGTCCAAATCAACCCTCCCTGGCCACTCCTTAAATGTTCATCCAAAGCCTGGATGGAGGTCACCAGGGAGAGGGGACCTTGGTTCTGCAGGTGAAGCTTTGCTGCTGAAGTGGTGTGAGACGAGGCTGTTGGAAATTTTTCCATCGGGATTCCGTTGTTGGGAGCTCGGGAAACAAAGAGCCCATCCCCAGTGCTGGAAGCTGTTTGGGGGTGAGCCCCTGAGGGTGTGGGCTGTCCCCAGGGCTGTCCCCAGGGTGATGCTGGACAGCACCGGAGCTTTTATCTTGCCAGGTATTTTTGTGTGCGTGATGTTCCCTCAACAGCATTTTGGGTTTTTGCAGAGGGCCTGATTGGATCCATTAGTCCTTATTTCTTTATTTTCTTTCTTCAAGAGAAGAAGAGTTTCCTGCTTTTCCTGGAGTGTGTGGTATTGATCCTCCCTGGAGTTGGGGACCGTCTTCCTGCGAGGTGTTGCCGTGCTCTCTGCTCTGCCCCCCGTGTCTCTCTGTGCACTGTTTCTCACTGAATAAATTGCTCCAAAGCTGTTGGCCTCAGTGCCACAGTCTGCTGCTCCTGCTTTCCTGCCCCCACCTCAGCCCTGCCATTGATCCAGCCTCTCTGCTGCAGTCAGGGCTGCCTCTGCCACTGTACAAATTGCCTGCAAATTCAATTGGTTGAAACCATCTGATAAACATTCCTTCCCCTTCCTTCCCTGGTCACTGTGCCAGCCAGAGCTGGGAGCTTGTTCTGATTTTACCTGGGGGCAGATTCCTAATTTGTTTATTGATTTTTTTTAAAGTTAAAGTCAACGTGGAAATGAAAACCAACGTGATTATGGGAATGAGGCTCCTGAAGAAGCTGCTGTCTGTGGATCTGTGTCCTGCCTCACTCCAGGCTGTCCCTTGGCTTTGCAGGGATTGGGTTTGCCCCATGCCAGCCCTTTGGGGATGGGAGCTCTGGTGCTCCACTGCTGCACTGGGCAGTGCTCTGGCACCTTTGTCTCCAGAGGCACCAGGATGATTGTTTTCCTGCTGCCATGGTTGTGGTCTGACTAAGGAATTTTGGAGATGCAGCCTGTTGTGGTCTTTTTGGAGGTGTGGAACACCCTGGGCCATGAGCAGGTGCACAGTGTGAGGTTCACAATGCCCAGAATTTTGGAGTGCAGCACTCCAGAAAAGCTGGGCCTTGCAGGAAGGAGCTGAGCCCTCACTCACCTCCTTGGAGATCAGGAGATGTGCTCACCTGCGTGGCTGTGGATGCCTCTGACCCGCTGCTGCAGGAGCACATGGAGCCAGTGACACTCTCTGGGTCAGACACATCCACACACACGTGCTTTTGTAAAAGCTGTGAGAAGAAGGCTTGGAAAAAGAAGACATTTTGCAGGTAGTTTTAAGTAGCATCACCCTAAAAGGTGTGTTTGCACAAAAGGTGGTACAGTGCTCCCAGCAGCTGGTGGTGTTCTGTTGTTTCTCATTCATCACCCGTCCCTCCCAAGCTCTTCTCCACTCCAAATACTCACACAAGAGCCCTTCTGAAGCAACATTTATCTCAAGTGCTGCTATATCAGGATTCATCGATCTTGTCCTAAGATCATCCGCAGGATTCAGAGCTCTGAGGGTGGAAGAGGGACCACGTGCACTCTGCTCCTGTGCCTCGGGGGTACGACTTGGTTGGACCTTCCTTGTTGAGGTGACCCATCCCAGCTCCTTCCCACCAGCTCAGTCTGTCTGCAGGGGGTGCCCAGGGCCCTGCAACTGCAGCAGATTTGTCCTCAGTCCCCTGCCTCCCTCTTAGGCATTTCACAAATCCTTGTGGAAATCTGCCTGAGCTCAGTCTGGGACTCCTCCTCCTGCCCTTGCCCAGTGGTCCTTGGTCCTACAGTCTGTCTCTGTACCACCTGTTGTGTCTCTTGGGGAATATCCTGGGGAATATCCTGGCTGTGCCTTCCCAACACTTGCAAACCTGCCAGAGGTTTGAACAGGCTCCTGCAGGAATATTTTCTGTGGCTACAGATCCTCCTTAAACTCTTGTCTCACACTTCATGTGCAGCAGTGCCAGCACAAAGGGGCCCCTTGGTACATCTGGCACTATAAAATCGTACTGAGTAAAGCCTGTGCCCTCACCCTGTGACCCCTCTGCCCACCCTGTCCTCCTCCCCCGTTCTCTGCTGATGGTAATGGATTGATGCTGCAGCAAACTGAATTTAGGATTCTGTCATCATGACCTCTGTATGTGTTTCTTCTTTGGGTATTCCACATATAATAATGACAATATGGAATTAATGTGGTTGATGATGTTGAGGCCCTGGCACAGGTTGCCCAGAGAGGCTCTGGCTGCCCCATCCCTGGGAGTGTCCAAGGCCAGGTTGGAGCAGCCTGGGATAATGGGACGAGCTTTCAGGTCCCTTCCAACCCAGACCATTCTGTTGATAACCCTGCAGCTCACTGAGAGAACTTAACACTGGTGGTGCAAATTCAGTTGCACGTTTTTGTTCAGACAGGGCCCCCTGCAAGGACAGTTTCCACTTAGGTGTTGTCATTCCTACTGTACTGTCACACGGTGACTGTGCTGCTGCTTCTCTCTGTGTCAGCCTCAACCCAAGCTGAGCAATAAACCATCTATCAGGAAATTCTTGATTTAATACTGCTCTGGGTCCAGATCTGAGCCAGCATGTTGTGGTCCCAGCCCTACTCATCATCCTCAAACTCTCCCCTTGCATTTGTTTTTAAATGTCATCACCCCAGGAGCCTTATTTCCTCTCTTCTCCCAGGAGCAAGAGAAGCAAATTTGCCCAGACAATCTCGTGTATCCGTGTCTTACAGTGCTGCCCTTGTGTGCCACAGCTGGATGCCATCCCAGATCTGCAGGGCTGTGTCATCCTGCCCTTGCTGGAGAGGACATGACGAGGGGCCGTCTGAGCTCGGGCAAACTGGGCACTCCTTGTTGGGCTTGTCAAAGGGAGATGGACTCCCACCATCACCCAAAATCAGGTTATAAACCAGAATCTCCTCTTCTGGGGGAAGTGCCACAAAGAACAAGTTTTTGAGGCTCTCTGTCAGGTTTTCCTGTTTTCTTGAGATGGAATGGAACGTTTCTTTCCAGGGGAATGGAGGAAATGTGCAGTGGTGTAACTGTCCCTCCCCCTCAGTGCTGACTGTCGGGGTTGTTCCCCTGCCTTGCAGCCAACAGGGGGACTTTGGGATGTCCCTGGAGCCCAGTTGCTCTGTTTGTGCTCTTTGCCTCTCTCCTCCTCCTGTACACACAACCCACTGCTCATCCTGAGGCTTTGCCCAGACCAAGAATTGAGTATTCAGGAAGTTGAGAAGTTTGACTGTCCTTGGTCTGATTAGTTTGTGAAACACAGGGGAGCTCAGATCACAGTTCAAATGGCTCTAGTTTGAGTGAGGTGGAGACAATGGGAGAGGATTAAGTACTAAATTGTGTCTCTTACTTTGGCCCAAAAAGCAACTTTTCAATTTGAGCCAAATGTTTAATTTTCGGAACAGGGGAATTAGGTATTACCAGGGGCTTGGTGGAGAGTTCATCAGTGGTGAGGCTGCACCAAGAGTTCTTCACGTTTTCTCTCTCCCTTGGTGACATATGTTGAAGCCCAGGTTTGTCACATGCATGTGCTGCATCCCTGCAAGCCCTAAATGTTGTTTTCTTGCTCTTAGTGGTATTTTGCAAGGCATGGCTGAGGGACTAAATAATTCTTTGCCTCTCTGAGATGGGTAAATGGTGTCTTTTATCTTTTTTTTTTTTCCTATTTTAATATTGTGTGCCTGTATCTCTTCCAATAGGGGAAAAAAAACAACAGTGCTAATTGGAACATTTGAAGGGGTTTGGAGTAAATGAGAACAAACATTACCAGGCTGAGAAATTTAAAGGGGATTTGGTCAATCTACCAGTGAGAGTTTTAGTCAGAATATCTGAATTTAGGAACTTAAAGCAGTGTTGAATAAATGGCAGTTGGTGGCTGATTTCTGCATTAGGTGAGATCACAGGGCAGTGTGAGAGGGTGGAAAAGCCCTCGAGGATCATCAAGTCCAGCCATCCCCCAGCACTGCCAAAGCCCTCCACTCACCCATGTCCCCAAGTGCCACAGCTGCACAGCTTCTAAATCCTCCCCAGGGCTGGTGACTCCAGCCCTGCCCTGGGCAGCCTCTGGCAAGGCTGGACAACTCTTTGGGTGGGGAAATTTTCCCTCATATCCAACCTGAGCCTTCCCTGGTGCAACTTGCAGTAGGGCTGTCCTGCTCCTGCCTTTCATTTTCCTAAAATGAAGCCAGGTTTGAGAATCACATTAGGCAAGGCATGAAAAATGCATCGTTCTGTCCTTGCTGTCTCCTGGACGTCTGTGAGCCATGAGGGTGGGATGAGGTGTCAGGTCAGCAGATCCCTGCTGGAAGCAGGTCCCTTCTGGGGGCACCAGACTGAGCCCTTTCTGCTGCAGGATGTGCAGGGGTACCACTCAGCTGCGGTTGCTTTTTCTGGATGGATAAAGAAGTTCCTGCACAAGGAACATGCTGGGCAGGGTGAAGGGACATAATGCTGACTCCAAATTCCTCTGAAGTCTGGGCAGAGGTCATGTTTACTGGTGGTTTGGTGTTTTTTTCATTTTGGCCTCTTTCTTCAGGTCTTCCCTTTTTTCTCCCCCGGCGTGGAGGGTTGTGCATGCTTGGTTCACACACTGGGCACCTTCAAACCACTCAGGGTGGTTTAAACATGTGTTGCGTTCACCAGCGTCTCATTTATTCCTTCTGGGTTTGCTTCTTTCTTGGAGTCCCCTGGTAGGCGAGGGGTTAACAGCATCCTCATGGTTCTCCCAGTTACCCCATCAGGACTGTTTAAAAATTAGCTTCTCCCCACTTAGGGCACTATAATTAGGCTACAGGAGTTGTGGGGAATGATTTCACAAAGTGACTTGGTGTACTCGCCCGTGCACCCCAGGGAGCCAGGCAATTATGCATACATAATTCTACTCTTTGAATATTTTCTCTTTTCTCTGCATAATTTCTCTCTATTCATCTTTCCAGTGTCCTTCTGAGATAAACTTAGAAGCCTCAGCTTTCAGAATTTTAAAAAAAGCTCCTGTGCCTGTGTGTGTATTTGCATTTAAACCAGCAGCCAGGGGCTGGGGTGCTGAGGGGAGAGGCTGGGGAGGAGGGTGGTGGAGCCTGGGGAAGGGGCAGGAGACACATCCCCCACGGGCTGCCCAAGGAGCAGAGAGAGGCAGGAAACCATGGGATGGAATCATGGAATTGTTTTGGTTGTTTGTATTTCCTCTCAGCTCTGCCAAGGCCGCCCATGTCCTCAAGTGCCACATGCACACAGCTTTTAAATCCCCCCAGGGATGGGAGCTCCACCCTGTGCCAGGGCTGGATGACTCTTCCATGAAGGGATTTTCCTTAATATCCAACCTGAGCCTCCTCTGGCACAGCTTGAGGCCGGTCCCTCTCATCCTGTCCCTTGTTCCCTGGAGAATTCCCCAATTCCCCCATGGATCCCCCCTCCTGTCAGGGAATGGAGAGAATTCCAGGTGCCCCCTGAGGCTCCTTTTCTCCAGGCTGAGCCCCCCCAGCTCCCTCAGCCCCATCCCAGCTCCCTTCCCTTCCCTGCACACGCTCCAGCCCCTCAGTGTTGTTGGAAGGGGCCAGAGCTGCCCCCAGGGTTCGAGGGGGGGTCTCAGCAGTGCCAGCACAGGGGACGGGCACTGCCCTGCCCTGGGGGCTCTCCCTGCACACCAGAGATCTCCGTGGGCTCCTCAGGGTAATTCTGGAGCTGTCCCTTTCAGGTGCTGCTGTGTTTTGCTTCTCATCCCCTGTTTGTCAGTGGATTTCTTGCAGCCTGGAGAGCAGAACACCAGGCACTGCATTTCCCCCTGGTGCAGAGTCAGTTTATCTCTATAAACTTGCTGCCGACGTGATGCGATTTCTCCTGGTTGCAGTGTGGCTGTAGAGCAGCAAAGCTGTGATAAAAGCCAACTTGTTGAAGGGATTCTTTTTCATACTCCTAGTTCATCTACAATTCCTTTTTTTCCCTCATGCCAGGAGTGTGCTGGTGCTTCGCAATTATACTTGTTCTTTTTTTTCCCCCTGTCTTTCTTCCTGATTCAAGTTCCCCATTCATTCTCTCTTTCTTTTAGCTTCTTCTCCTCTTTTTTTTTTTTTCATTTTATCCACCACCTTCTCAGGACACTGAAGCTGTAACTGCTTTACTGTGGTCAGAGGAAAAGCCACTGTTCCACTTCCTGAAGAAAGCTCATTGTGTGATGCCATGAGAAAAGCTTTAAACAACACCCGAGAATAAAGGCACCACATTTCTCTGAAAGTTTTTCTTTTCCTTGCCTTTTTTTTTGTATTCTTTTTTTTTTTTTTTTAAGGAATAATACATAAGCTTCTAGGAAAGGGCAGAAGTGTCTCCTGCTTCTCTCTGTCAGGCTGTGAAATTCTAAGGAAACCTGCTTTTGACACGGGAGCTTGAAAGCTGGACCCCCCCACCTCCAAACCTTTGCTGGTCTCTGCGTTACCCTCATAAGCCTGACAAAAAATCCTCAGGTTGTTCCCAAACAGCCCAGAATCAAAGCCCACGAGGCAGTAGTGTAATTACTTGCTTTCTTTTTTAGTAGCAGTTTATTGCAATCTTATGTAAGGCACTCCAGCACCTTCAAAGGGGCCTTTGGAGCAGCGAGAGCTCCGTTATCCCACGGGCAGAGTCACTGGAGCCAGTGCAGGGAGGGAGGATTTGCATCCTGGCTCCAGTTCTGTGGGGAGACCCAGGATGTGCCAGAGCCATCCCTGCTGGATCCACCCCTGCTGGATCCATCCCTGCAGCCCCCAGACCCCTGGGACACACTGCACCCATCTGCAGCACCTCCTTCCTGTGTCCCTTCCTGCTCAAAAACACTGTGAGGCACCATTTTAAATCGATTTCTTTATATATTCTATTCTATTCTATTCTATTCTATTCTATTCTATTCTATTCTATTCTATTCTATTCTATTCTATTCTATTCCATTCCATTCCATTCTCTTCTATTATTTATTTATTTATGTGACTGCAGAGTTTTTTTCACATTAAAATAGCTTTAATTGATGTTTTTATGTTTTATACTTCCATATATTAGATGTATTTTTTATATATGTTATATATTCACATCGTTATTATACAATTATTAATGTTTTCTTTAATCCATGATATAATTATTGTTATGCCTGTTATTATTGCTGTTATCATCATCATCATCATTTCTGTCCTCTTCCATCATCATTCCCTTCCCCTGTTGGCAGCATCTCACCCAGCTGAGGTGCTGCTGCCTGGGGTGCTGAGCAGAGATCCACGAGTGTCTTGGGGGTCACTGAGGGAAGGGCAGTGCTGCCTCCTGCTTTGACATTGGACATTTTATCCCCAGGGATTCCCTCCACTGTGACAGCCTTGTCCTGTGCTCCACACATGGCTCTGGCAGGGAAAAAGAGGGAATTTTGTCAGCTCTTCCCACCTTTGCTCAGCAGAGCTGTTTAAATAAAAGGAATTTAAAATTTAGATCTCTTTTCAGCACTGATGGGCTGCTGGCACTTTGCTGGATGTGGACAGTGAATATCCACCAGTCCCACTTCCAAGTTTTGATGCTTTTCCAATGTTTTCTTTCACACTCATCCAGCTGGGGGGGCTCAGCCTGGAGACAAGGAGGCTCAGGGGGCACCTGGAATTCTCTCTATTCCCTGACAGGAGAGGGGAGCTGGGGCTGGAGGGTGGTTTAGGCTCTGCTCCCAGGATGGGAGGGAACAGCCTCAAGTTGTACCAGGGGAAGTTTAGGTTGAATATTGGGAGCAATTCCTTCATGGAAGGAGTTGTCCAGCCCTGGCACAGGTGGATCCCCATCCCTGGAGGGATTTCAAAGCCCTGTGGATGTGGCGCCTGGGGACACGGGTCAGGGGTGGCCTTGGCAGAGCTGGGGGAACAGTTGAACTCTCAGCAATTCTATGATACTCTCATTTTATAACTTCAAACAACAATGCAGACTTAGTGCAACTTAAATGCAGAAAAGGGAAGTTCAAGCAAAACAGTTCTTTTAATTGAAGCTAATGAAGAGGAAACATTTATTTAGTTCATAGCTGTGTCAAACAATGCTCTTCTTCAGCCTGAAGTTGCACCTAAACCTACCTGTGTTTCCCTGTGAACATTTATTCTTATTTCTATCTGTGCTCTGCTTCCCACTAAATGGAGTGCAAGGGTTGGGATGTCCCTGCCTTGCAAAGACACTTTTCTGTAGTGAGATGAAAATGTTGTTTTATTTCCAGTGATCCTGCAGCCAGTGATGGTTATTACAGTAATAACACCCAGAAGGAAAGTCACCCTTGTATTGGCACCCCTGGTATGAGCAGTGTGGAAGTGTCAGCTGGAAAGACGGCACTGCTCTGCTCTGAAAATTGGGAAATGATGGAGGGTTTGTGGCTTGGCAGGGAGGAAAGCCAAGGTGGATTTACTGCAGCCTCTCAGTGTCACCTGCCCGTGGAACACCTTCCTCTCTCTGCACAGGAGCTGCAGAGCTAAACCACAGTAATTTATCTGGGCACACAGATACCATGAACTGAGCTGAATTTCTGTAATTCCTCATCGTGGTTTCTCCAGCAGGATGCCACGAATGCCTTTGTGGAGCTGAGGCTGTTCCCAGGGAAAAGTCATTTTAGAAAAACAGGCCCAAGCAGCTGGAGCTGGGACATGTGATTCCAGCTACTGCATCCATGGACTCATCACCCTCTGGCTTCCCAAGGGGTTTGGAGACCCCCAGGGAAGGTCCAGCTTTGGCAGAGGAGGGACAGGGGGCACTTCTGCCATTGCACCCTGAAGGACAAGCAGAGGACTTGTACCATGAGGGGATAGAATAGATACAATATATAAATTAAATCTATAAAACAGAGATAAAACCAACTTCCTAAATTGACTAACTTGGAAAAATCCAGTAACTCAGTGTTTCACTTTTGAAAAAAAGACTTGGGCATTCAGTGAGTGAAGTGCCACAAAGCTTTTTCTTGCAGTTCTCCATTGATAGGTGACAGAAATGAAGAATTTAGCCCAGGAAAGGAGAAGAAAAAAACATCAACAACTCAAGTCTAGACTTCCCTTCTGAAGGTGCCCTTAGGTTTTTGTTGGTGTTCCCTCCCCTTTCCAAACCAGCTCCAAAGTCACGGTGGGTAACTGAGATGCCTTCAGCCTTGATCCCAGACCCAGCCCGAGGTGTCTGTACCTGCCTGGGGACAGGGGCTGTGCCCAGGCTGGTGACACGTGTGTGGGTCACCTGCTCGTGCTGCTCCAGCCAGGATTGCCCAGAACTGCCAATCTGGACTGGGCAAAGTCCTTTGGATGCTGCATCTTGGCAGCGAGGGCTGGTGACAGATGCTCACTCTTTGTTTTCCACGGTACGGATGTGGCCGGGCTCTCAGACGTGGTTATTATTGGCATCATTGTTCGAGGCTTTCCAGGACAAAGTGCCTCGGCCACGGCTCCTTCCCTCACAGCAAGAGGAACATGGAGGGGCTGGATTGAGGCCAGAGACAGGAATGGAGCTGGGGAAGGGTCTGGAGAGTCCATCAAATGGGAGGTGGCTGAGGGAGTTGGGGGAGCTCAGCTTGGGGAAAAGGAGGCTCGGGAGAGGCCTTGTGGCTCTGACACAGAAGGAGGGGAAACGGCCTCAAGCTGTGCCAGGGGAGGTTCAAGGCAGATACTGGGAAAAATTTCTTCACTGAAAGAGTGGTCAAGGATTGGAATGGGCTGCCCAGGGCAGTGGTGGAATCACCGTCCCTGGATGAGTGAGTGGACGTGGCACTTGGTGACATTGTTTGGTTGTGGTGGTGTTCAGGCAAAGGTTGGACTTAATCTTGGAGGTCTTTTAATGATTCCATGGTTCTCCCTGTGGCTCCTCCGTTGGCTCAGCCCAGGATCCTGCACAGCCAGCTCTCTGGCTGCCTTCAAACCCCTCTTCTCGTGCTTTTACCCCACAGGAGCTTGTGAGGTTTGTGAATGTTTTCTGTGGCAGTGGTGGCACAGGTGACCCACGGGAGACACCACATTGCAGCTGCAGCCAGACCTGTCCCTGTACAGCCTGCCGGGCACTGGGAAACCCTCTTGCTGCCATTCCCCCAGACCCAGCCTGCCTGCACCCACGTGTGTGGCACAAATAGCAGTTCACAACACGCTTTCATTAGCTGAACTTCCACGACCTATTTCTGCCGTAGTTTCTCACAGTTGGTGGGAGGCAGGAGCACGTTATTTGTTTCATCACCTTGTTTGTTTAACTTGGAACTGACACAGTATTTAAATAGAGCATCTCCCTGTGCGTGGCTCGTCTATCCAGGCATTTGTTCCCCTTGGTGTTACTCTCCTCCTCCTCCTCACATTCCCCTGCCTGTGTTGTAGCACCTGTTGTGTTTTGCCACAAATTAAAGGGTAAAAAGGTGGGGATAAATTGTGCCTGTGCAGCTCTGGGCACTGCAGGGCTGGGTCGTGCTGGGGGTCTAAGGGCACCAGGGCTGGCAGTGGGGGAGGTGATGGCAGGGACCCGGCGAGGGGAGATGGGGAAACAACGTGGTGAAACACCAGCAGCAGCATCACAGAGGGGTTGCTTTGGTTTCTGAAATACATTTTAGATGGAGTCATGGCTTTAGTTGTCACAGTGGCTTCTGGCTGGGATCTTCTTGCCCGTGATCCTGGTGGAAACGTTGGTGTTGGCTCTGTGTGTGCCTCCAAACACATGTGTGGTGTCACGGGGTGTGGAAATCCCACTCCAGCAGCACTCTGACTTTGGAAAGCGCAAGGTCAGTGGGTGTTGATAGACATTTAACATCTCAGTTTGCCCAGTGCAGCCTTCCCTCCCAACAACAGGCAGGGCTGGCAGGAGGGGAAGGAGCCAGAGGCTGCACTGCTCCCCTTGGCTTCCTGCAGGATTTGGGGCAGAGAGGGACAGCCTGGAGTCTGGGGGACACCGAGCCTGCTGCACACATACCCTCTGCTCCAGAGACGGGCTGGGAGAGCTGGGGGTGTTATCTGGAGAAGGGAAGGATCCAGGGAGACCTCAGAGCTCCTTCCAGAGCCTGAAGGGGCTCCAGGAGAGCTGGAGAGGGACTGGGGACATGGGCACGGCTTCCTGGTGCCAGAGGGCAGGGAGAGATGGGATATTGGGAAGAAATCCTTCCCTGTGAGGGTGGGCAGGCCCTGGCACAGGTTTCCCAGAGAAGCTGTGGCTGCCCCATCCCTGGAAGTGTCCAAGGCCAGGCTGGAGCAGCCTGGGATAGTGGGAGGTGGAATGGGATGGTCCCTTCCAACCCAAACCACTCTGGGAGTCTGTGGTTCACCATCAAGGGAACTTCGTTCTCCAACTGCACCATGTGAAATGTGGACCCTGATACTTGGGGCATTCCAAAGAAAGGCAAACCAACTTTTTAATCACAATACTCTTTGATTAAGATCATTACAGCGACTGGTAGCAGCACCGCTGATAAGACTGAGTTGGTATTTCTGTCTCCCAGGCTGCAGCTCAGTGTTCAAGCTGTCAGCCCAGATGCAATTTAAAAAAAAAAAACCAAACCCCAGAAAACCAAAAATGGTTTTCATTCATTGAGCCATTTTAGAGCTGTGTTTTTAAAAAGTAGATTCTAACTTGCCAGGGGATATTTTTGTGGATAATATATGATTTTCAAGAAAAAACTCCTCTACATCCTCAGAGGTTTTGGGCCTGTCTTGTGAGAAAATGCTCATTCCTGTAAAAGGGACCTTTGACAGGGAGTTGGTACCAAACACAGCTATTCTTTGCATACTGTTTTCATTTGCCATCCAGAACTGGGTTTTTTGCTTGCTTTGAACCTGTGTGAAAAGGGGGAAACAACGTGGTGTCTTGCAACTTTGCATTTTCAAGCAGATCAGCATCATTTAATGCAATTTAATTAATCATTTAATGTGCATCACACAGGTGGATCAGAACAGGAGTCACAGTGACTGTGGATATTTAAGGGAGGACTCGGGGGAAATTACAGACAGACTGGATAAATGGTAAAAGGAGCATGGTAAACCCTTAAATGCTCAGAAATTCTAAGACTGGCTCAAATAACGGGATAAAAAAAATAAATCTTGATTTTTTTTATGTGTGTGCCCTTTTTTTAGCTTCTGTTTCAAGTATTTCTTTGCAGGCTGGCGGGTCAGACGCAGGCTTTTGTTTTAGGTGAGGCTGTCAGGAGCTCAAGCATTTGGAAAGACACTAAACAGTCAGAGCTGATCACACTGGGTGAGCTGGAAGCCCTAAATTTAGAGCTTTTAAAATCCTTCACTTCTGCAGTGCTGCTGGATTGTTAACCAAGGCGAAAAAACCATGGAAGCACTTTGAGTTTTCAATTGATGGCATCCTTTTAAAGCTGAGCATAAATCCCCTGATGCTTCACCTCGCTCCCACAATCAGATCCAAAGAAGCCAGAGTAATGCTGTCATTTCCCCCCCCTTAAGCTATCCAAAGAACAGATACCAGGGATCTGTTAATGAAATATTAGCAGATCCACGCCAGGAAAAGCAACAGCAAGAGAAATCTGTGCTGGTAGACGGGGACGTTGCGGCAGTGACCTGACACGACTGAGCCAATTCAACCCAGAGATCTGATTGCTGTTGAGAGAAAATATTCCTGGCTCCAAGAAAGCAGGATGAAAACCCTCCAGGAGGATGGAGTTGCACCATCTGTGACACCTGCATTCAGCGACGGGCACGGGGGATAATAGACAAGGAGATTGTGCAGCAAAACATGCGTCATTTACCTTGGGATAAAGAGGTTTAATTTCTGAAAGGCTCTCAGCACATCTTGAGAGAAATGGGAGCCAAGGACGTTTGTCACCTGGCAGACTGAGCCACGGGACCGGCTCAGGGCTGCCCATGGAAATGTCCTGCTTGGTCTTGGGCTGAGGGAGAGGGGTGGATTCCTGCGGGAGACTCTGGAGGTGGAAGGTGCATGGGTGGCCAAAATCGTCACTCTGAGCATTTTTTGCCCCAGAGGATAGTGAAAAAAATCCCTGTTCCTCCCCGGTTATTTGGGCAGTTGAGTGGAATCTTGTTGTCATTCTCCACACGGGATGGAGCTGAGCCCTGGGGCTCATGAGCATCCTCTGCACTCCCACCCTCACAGCAGCTGTTCTGTGGGTCATCTCAGGTACAAAAGCAGCTTGTTGTCTCAGGTTCTCCTTGGTACAAGCCTCTGTTAAAGAAAAAAGAGCAGGAAATGTGTAATAGTCTCAGATTTTAGAGGTGTCTTTAGCTGAAGCTCTTCACTTTGACCTGTGGGATTCAGTGACTCCCTCACCTCCTTGGGTTTGGCTTTTTTTCACAGACTCACAGAATTGTCCAGGTTGGAAAAGACCTCTGAGATCACCAAGACCAACCATCGGCCAGCACCACCACCGTGGTCACTGCCAAACCATGTCCTCAGGAGCCACAGCCAGGTGTTTTTGAACACCTCCAGGGATGGTGACTGTACCATCTCCCTGGGCAGCCTGTTCCAGGGCGGCACAGCTGTTCTCATGAAGAAATTTTTCCCAATAGCAACATCCTCTGGGATAACTTGAGGCTATTTCTTGTGCTGGGAGCAGAGCCCAGCCCCAGCCTGGCTGCTCCCTCCCATCAGGGAGTTGTGGAGAGCAAGAAGGTGCCTCCTGAGCCTCCTATTCTCCAGGCTGAGCCCCCCCAGCTCCCTCAACTGCTCCACACCAGCTCCAGCCCCTTCCCCAGCTCCGTTCCCTTCTCTGGACTCACTTCAGCCCCTGGATGTTTTAAAATATTGACAAATTTGCAAATAAACCTTTCAGAGCACAGTCTAGGAGCGAGTGAGTGGCTGGCTAGTCCTGACAGCTCCTGTTCTCATTTAGGCACTGACAGCTTCCACCTCACCGTGCCCAGGGTAAATTGGCTCTTTCTGAAACAACTCACATTTCTTGGGGTGTAGACTGAGCTCTGCAGCCCTGAGCTCTCCACAGCCCATTTATCAGTTCCTGCTCTGAGGTTTTTAGCGTGAGCTGGGACATCATGTGGGTTTAGCAAACAGCCTGGGAGACGCGCCACGCGGCACCTTCTCCATTAACCTCTCCAGCGTGCCGAGCCAAAAGCCATCACTTCCCATTGCTGCAGGCCTGGTCCTGCTGGGAAAGCAGCCTGTCCCCTGCGCTTTAAATATATTTCCACACGCCAAGCCCTGTTTTTAAGATCCAGGGTGAAGAAACAGGCTCTGCCTGCAGCAACATTCGCGGCGGCGCCTCGCCATGGAAATATCCAGGAATCCTCTAAGTGACTTTAAGATGCTGTGCTAATGCCTTTGCCTTAAACAAGAGCCTTGGGCAAAGCTAGAGGATGAGTTTAAGACTTAATTTATGCATTGCTCTGAAATTTGTTCTCATCTTTCTTGCCAGCACATGAGGTGGTTGTTTCAGGGTGATGGCTCATGTGAGACTCCACCTGGAGTTCTGTGTCCAGCTCTGGGGTCTCCAGCACTGGAGGGACATTGGGTTGTTGGAGCAAGTCCAGAGGAGGCCACAGAGATGATTAAAGGGATGGATCATTTCAGCCTTTCCTCTGCTATGAGGAAAGTCTGAAAGAGCTGGGGACATTCAGCCTGGAGAGGAGAAGGCTCTAGGGTGGTCTCATAGCCACTTCCAGTGCCTAAAGGATCTGTAAAAGAGATGGAGAGGGACTTTGGACAAGAGCCTGGAGTGCCAGGACAAGGGGAAATGTCTTCCCACTGCCAGAGGGCAGGGAGAGATGGGATACTGGGAAGGAATTCCTGGCTGTGAGGGTGGGGAGGCCCTGGCACAGGGTGCCCAGAGAAGCTGTGGCTGCCCCATCCCTGGAAGTGTCCAAGGGCAGGTTGGAGCAGCCTGGGATAGTGGGAGGTGTCCCAGCCCATGGCAGGTGTGGCACTGGATGACTTTAGGGTCCCTTCCAACCCAAACCATTCTGGGATTCTGTGAGTCTGTGTCAGTGTCTGCTGGACCACCAGGGAACTCCTGTCCCATCCTTCAGCCAGGAAATAACCTCCATGGCATCAGCAGTGACTCATGTGTGACCAGGTGGGGCTGTGGCAGCACAAGCCCAGCACCCCTGTCCCCTCCCCATTCCTCCCCATCCCTCTCCATGGGCACCCTCCAGGCTGGAGCTCACGAAGCTCCAATGTTGCAACTGCATTTGTTTCATCAGAGAGGAGATTTGATCAATTCCTGCTTTGGAACTGTGCAGGTGGAGTTCACACAAGATCCTGGGCCACAGCAAAGGTGTGGGTTCCTTCCTGTCCTCCCCTGCCCCCTCTTTCCCTGCAGCCTCTTCCCCACCAGCTCCTGCCGCCGGCCCCCGAAGCAGAATCACTTATTTGCTTCAAATCAAACGCCTGCACATCATTTGCTTTAACCAAGACACCTTTGAAACCCTTTCTACAGACTGAATTCATAATGCACACTTGGGAACATTTTTTTCCCGCCGTTATCAGCCCTAATGAAATCCCAGATCATTTTTAGGCAGCCTCGTATCTCTGTGATCTGGAGCTCTACACTCATTTCCAGGAGTCTAAATCTTCCAAATGAACTTTCTCATTTTGGGGTGGAGGCAGCTCCAATCCCCGGGGCTCAGGAAGAGCAAACCCCAGACTCTTCTCCCTGGGCAGCACTTTTCACCCACGTCTTTGCTTTTAAAAACTTCCTGTGTGGTTTGAATGTGTCTTGACTTTCAGCTCCATTCCCACATTGGCTCTTTGGCCGTAGGGATTTTGGTGTTATTTCCTTTTTTTATGCTCATGTGTCTGTCTGCAACTCTTGCAGTGATACCAAATCCTTTCTTTGGCAAGTCGCAGAATCAGAGCAGGGTTTGGGTTGGAAGGGACCTTAAAGACCATGATGGAAGGGCAGGAGAACCCTCACAGAATGAATCCCAGAATTGTTGGGGTTGGAAGGGACCTGGGGCAGAGTCAGCTGGGGCAGGTGACACAGGGATGTCCCCAGAGAGGGAGATTCCACCCCCTCCCTGGGCAGCCTATTCCAGTGCTCTGCCACCCTCCATGGGAAGAAGTTCATTCTGACATTGAGGTGGAACTTCCTGTGCTCTGTTTATGGCTCTTTTCCTTGCCCTGTCACTGAAAATCTGACACCATCCTCTGACACCCCTTGGAGATATTTGCAGACCTTGATGAGGTCCCCTTTGTGTCTTCTCTCTTCCCTCGAGACTTCTTGTTCCGTGAGCTGTGCCAGGAGAGGTTTAGGTTGGACCTAAGGAGGAAATCATTCACAGAAAGGATGATCAGACCCTGGAAGGGACTGTCCAGGGAGGTTTGGAGTTCCCAGCCCTGGAGGTGTCCAAGGAAGGACTGGATGTGACACTCTGGGCTGGGGGACAAGGTGGGGATGTTGGATTTGAGGATCCTGGAGGGCTTTTCCAACCTGATTCATTCTGAGACCAGGATGGGAGGCCTTGAGGCTCGAGCAGAGGCTGCTCTCATTGCAGGGTTCTGGTTTTGTGGGGGATCTTGGTGGCATTGCAGAGCTGCCTGGAACAGTGACACTTTGTGACACACAAATGCCAGTACCATGGATTTGCTCAGGTCCTTGTTCTTACAGCCGAGAGATGAGGGCAGCCAAAGCAAATGATTCAATGTAGATACACCTTAACTCACAAGATACACTCGGGTGCACGTGCGTGCAGGGCTCTGCTTTGTCCCCAGACACCATCCCTGTCACTTAATTTGATTTAAATGAGGTTAAATAAAACCTGCACAACCTGTTTCACTGGACTTCCATCAAATTGCTCAACAATAGCACCACTTATGATGTGTGGAAATATGTCTTTCCACTCTGGGAGTAAAAGTAATTTATCAACAAGTGGTCCTTGTCCCTGTGCTGTGGCAAGTCTTTGTGAAATCTATTTTTTCAGAGCAGGCTGTGGTTTATATAACACGGTTCTTCGTTACAAACATGCTGCATTTTTTAAATGTTAAGATGCAGAGAAATGAAAAGGAAGTGTGTGGTCTGGAATAATTTTTGAAGGGGAAAGCTCTCCATTGTGTAGATGCTCCTTGAAATGAATAGATCTGCATTAAATGTGTTCTTGAACTTGGTGATGGACTTTGATTTCGTGCATTGTAGAGGCTATTTCAGCAGCACAAGGGAAATGTGTGGAAGGAGGAAGTGGGTGATTTATCCTTCCCCATCACCTTTGTGTTTGTCAGCCAGTGGAGGGGGGATTGTTCCCCTTCCCTGTTCAGCTGTTGTTCAGGACAGTCAGGGATTGGAACCCCCTCCGGCTTGTGGGAGTCACGTTCTTCTGCCAGAAGGTTTTTAATCCACATCTCCTGTTTGCCCTGCACTTGCTTCCTCCCCATGGACAGCCTGGATGCAGCACAGCCCCTTCCCAAGCAGGATCCTGCCCCTTTGCACCTCAATCCAAACCACCACAGACCAGGACTGGCCTTGGGCGTGTGTCCCTGCTTGGGGTCCGAGGGATGATTTTTGGTTTATCTGATTGAAACTTTTTGATTTAATTTTATTTTATTATAAATCTGAACTGATGAGTTGGCAAATAAGACCACACACACTTTTCCAAGCGTTCTTCACAGTGTCGTTGTGTCTCTGGGATGGGAAATTCCTTACCCTGGAGTGGGAGTTGGTGCCCCAAGTTCTCCAGATCCCGCTGGGAGGTGCTGGGATCTCACCTGCCAGTGCTGAAGGGAGGGAAATGTCCGTCTTCAGCACAGGGGATGGAAATATGGACCCTGCTTCCAGGCTGTTAGGAAAAAGGAGATGGTGCTCCCCAAGGCTCTGTCAGGTTAGAGCTGGGCAAAGGCAGAGCTGCCCAGGCTTTGAGGGCACACAACCCTTCCCCCTGTCACAAACCCTGTCTCTCCCTGCCTCCAGGAAAAGGATTTAGAGGCCACTTGGCATGAGAGGAATTTTAAATCTTCTCCTTATTTTGCATCTCTCAGTGTTTCCTTGGAGAGATTTTTCAGCTGGATGATTGATCTTTTCCTGGTCAGTCTGACACTGCTCCAGACACTGCAATGTGTGCCAGTGTGGGGCACACCCCCCACATCCTCCTCCTGGAAACTGAGCTTTGCAGCCCCCACAAAACCACTCATTTCTTCGAAAATACTGAGATCCTAACCCTGAAATTCCTGAAGCCTGGAACCAGATCACTGCAGAGAGGGGATGAAACCAGGGAGGCTGCAGATTGCCAGGCAGGCTCCAGAGCAGGCAGCCTTAGCTCAGCATTCCCTGGCGGATCTCAGTTTTCTGTCTCAGCACTGATGTTATTTTAATACAGTTCCATGGCTGGAGTTGCTGTGATTAGCAGAGCAATTTGCAGCGCGTTCTTCAAAATTGCCAATCAATTTGCGCTCGAAATAGACGGAAACTGCTGCGGCATCGACGGCAGCTGCCCAAAAAAGCCCTGAATGCTTCGTGAGGTCTGAACTGGGTTTGAGGTGCCTCTGTGATGTGCAGGATCCCCCAGCTCCCGCCTTGCACCCCTTTTAATTCCAGAGTGGTAAGTAGCATTGTTCAGGCTAAAAGGGAATAAGTTGGCGCAGGGATTTTGTTAAATCCCTTGAAGTTGGCTCTGTCTCCTTGAGCTGCCTCGGGATGTGAAGGTCACATCCTTCCCACCTCCTTTTATCCCAGCAGTAGGCCTGGCTTTAGGAGGTTTAGAGGTAAGGTTTAGAAGAGCAGCGACTGTCTCCTCCTTTAGGCAATAAATGTGCACCCTGGTCATCCACTAACCCGGACTTTGAGGGGGGAATTAACTGGATTTTATCCAGCTCAGGCCAATGGCGCTGGCAGTGGCTGCTGGAGCTGTGAGCACTGCAGGGTACAGATGGCACCGTGCAGCCACGTGCATGACGCTGTTCCTCCCTGATGGTGGTTCTGCTGCCGAGCCCCGGCCTGTGGGCTCCACTTTCCTTTGTGTTTCCCCTTTCTTCGCTGTGTGCAGGGGGCTGTGAGGAACACCAGCCAGGGTTTTGTTAGGACAGTGGTTTTGGGTTGAGGAGCATCAGGTGGAAACTTTCTCATGGAAACTGAGATGAGCCGCCCCTTGGGCAGCCTTTCAGCCAGGGGCCTCCATGAGGGTGTTCCTCCCTTCAGTCTTGGGGAGTGGCGTGGGTGGGTGACAGCAGAGACGAGCAGAGGATAGCCTTGGGGTTCAGCCTGTGTGTTGCTTTTCCCAAATCCTGTGTGTTTAGATGTCCCCTGGGTCTCTGCAGGGACAGCAGGAGTCCTCACACTCCTCATGGAAGAGCAGGATTCCTCTCTCCAAGGCCCTTTCACCCGAGGTGGGGCTGTTGGTGGTGCCAGCTGTACCAACAGAGTGTGCCTCATTGGATTGCATGTCATGACTGCCTGTCTTTGAAGAGCAAATCCTGTTCTCAGCCTTGGCAGGAGCTGCTGGATATTCCAACAGGTTCATTTTTATCACAGATGATGAGTTATCTGGGATATGCCCCTGGTTTTCCATGAGAATCAATATGAAACCATGAATTCTTCCTTCAGTTGGCGTTTAATAGGCCCTGTTCAGTTGGGGTTTAACTTTATCACAGTCTCGTTCTTTACAGTGTGGAGCTCAGAAGTTTATCCATAAATAAGATGGGATTTGAACTGGTTTAAAATGGGTTTTTAGCTTTCCCAAAGTGAAGCTGGGAGGATTTTGCTTGGTTTTATTTTTTCTCAGTGGTTCCATCATCACTCCCAATTTAGCCAGGATACTTCGCCGCTGACAATGAAGTGTCCTTGAGAGGCTGGAGACACAGCTCTGCTGCCTTCTGAGAAAGTTTGAAACAAGCCAGATGGTTTGCTTTTGAGGGAAAAGGGCAAAAATGAGATTCTGTGCAAGACCACATTTGAGGCAAACCATCAGAGCTGGTGCATCCAGCCAAGCCAGGGTTTTCCACCCGGTTACGTTGTAGGAGCACAGATTTGGATACAAATCTTTTATTTTTTACTGAAGAATTGATTTCCTGGCTGCCCTGAGTGAGCAAAGCTGCGATGTATCACCTGATGTCAGGCAGAGGATGTTTACCTATTTATCTTTGCTGTAGTATTTTTTCCCCTCTGTTCTCTAAGACTCGTTAAACGTTGCAAACATCACCCGGGTCCTAATGAAACGTTTGTATCCTCATGGCTTGATATGCAAAGCAACACCTCCAGCAAAGCCTGATAAATGCCTGCCTTAGGATGCCTTTCTTCCCATTATGTTCACATGGATTCCCTCTGGGTTTTAAAAAAGTTTTAATTAAAAGGAAAATACCGGATGCTGGGTGCTGGGGAGAGGGGGTATCACTGGGACAGATGTGAGGGGCCACATGATGGAGAGTCCCCAGTAGCTCCCAGTGGGGATGCTGTTCCCCACTGATTCTCATCCCACGTGGGATGAGGAGCAGCACTCACTGCTGGGCTGGGGGAAGAGAAGCCCAAAGGATCAAATGCCTTTTGCTTCCTTTCCTAAACAGAAGGAATTTACATCCTGGGTCAGGGCACTGGGCATGGAAAGGTTGACTCAAGTGTCTGACTTGTGTGGTAATGGAGCTGCTTTCCTGGTGCCCTGTGGCTCTGCAAGTGCCAGCCTTGGGCTGGAGCCCCTCTGCTCTGGAGCCAGGCTGGGAGAGCTGGGGATGTTCACCTGGAGAATGGAAGGATCCAGGGAGACCTTGGAGCCCCTTCCAGGGACTAAAGGGGCTCCAGGAGAGCTGGAGAGGGACTGGGGACAAGGGATGGAGGGATAGGACACAGGAAATGGCTTCCCAGTGCCAGAGGGCAGGGAGAGATGGGATATTGGGAAGGGATTGTTGGCTGGGAGGGTGGGGAGGCCCTGGCACAGGGTGCCCAGAGAAGCTGTGGCTGCCCCATCCCTGGAAGTGTCCAAGGCCAGGTTGGAGCACCCTGGGATAGTGGGAGGTGTCCCTGCCCATGGCAGGGGCTGGAACAAGATGATCCTTAAGGTTCTTTCCATCCCAAACCATCCTGTGCTCCCCTGTGCCCTGCCCAGCACTGCTGCTGGGATGTTGGGGCTCAGCTGCAGCAGCCTCGGGTTGTTCCATGTCCTCTCCCCAGTCTGGCTCCTGCCTTGGGCGAGTGGCTGCTGGGCTTTGTCCCTCTTTGTGTCCCTGTGAAGCCACGCCAGGAGCAGTGGGATCCTCTGGCAGGCTGGTGTTAATGGTGGGGGGAGCATTTCGGGAGTCCCAGGCTGGCTGATTGGTGTAGCAGGGCTTGAATTCTGCACTGAATATGACTAATAATCCATGACCTGGCTGTGATTATAGATGAAAGAAAGCTGATGAAGAGACCCTGCAGTGGCACAGAAAGGAATTAGCCATTGTCTAAAGCCAGGGCAGTACCGGAGCATTTGGATTTCACATCTGAGAGTCACGGGTGAATAATTCAGCACTTCAGCCGCAGTGTGACATCCCCACATCTTCTTTCAGTGCTATCCAAGACTTTAACTAAACATCACTTCCCAGGGAGCTGGGGCAGCTGTCCAGATATTTTTCCCCTTAAATATCAGCATTCCAGATTGTTACCTGGATACGGAGGGAGGTTTGGAGCGATATCTTAGGAGCTGCAGTCTCTCCTAATGCGGGATTTTGCCTTCAGAAATCGCCTCCGGCGTTTGGCGGAGCCCAAAAACCTTTCCCAGTCAAATTAAGAGACGTGACTTCAGGTTTAATTGGTGCTTCCATTCTGATCAGGTGAACTGCTGAGGCATGTGGAGTGGGGTTTGGGGTTGTTTGGGAATTTTAAATAAATAATCCAGCAAAAAGGCAAAGTGTTGGTGAGGTTTATTGAACATGAATAAGGAAGTAGAGGAAAAGGAGACTGTGTATAAAATAGCCTTGGAAAATGGCTGAGGGTTTTGTATAAGGATTTATAACCTGAAAACTAAATCCAGTGAGGATGGGGCTGACCCTCCAGAAATGTAAGGGTTAAAGTGTTCCTGCAGCCTCAGCTCCCCTTCCTCCAGCGTATACATTAGTGCAAGTCTTTAAATAAATGATCACATATTATTCCTCAAATAATTCATCCATTTTCTGAATTATTAGCTAAAAATGGATGGTATCTTATAATTGTCATCAATTCCAGCTCCTTATCGGGCCTAATAAGTTCTTTTCACGGTGTGATAAGTGTTTTGATCATTTCCTTTTCCTGCCTGCCCTGAATCCCTTTTTAGTCAGAGGCGTTTGCTCCTGATGCACATCACAGATGAGACTGGGGAGCTGTTTTACCTGGAGACTTTGTGGTCCAACTGTGTCAGCTCAAGGAAAGTACTCAAGAAAATATGCCAAAGTCGGTAGGTACCACAGGGTTTCCCTAAGTTTAAGTCATTTTTAAACTTGCCTTTCCTGGCCCTACACTGAGGTGGTCCCTGGGCAAAATGAGGGCGATGATGTATTTGAGAGTTGTTACCTGCTTGTGGAATTAAAGGTTTTAAAGGCAAAAGCAAATAAGCAGAGGTGAGCTGAGCTTTGTACTCTGCAGATAAAAGCACAGGCTTTCCTTTCCAAGCACAGGAATTGCATGAAAATTGAAAGTTTAAGAAGGAAATTGTATGGAAGGGCCCATCTGCCATTAAGGAAGTCATTTCCTAGAAAGGAACAATCCTTGTAAAACTTCAAGTTGTTCAGAAATGTTCAAAAGCTCTGGCTAGAAACTTGGATGTAATGGCCAAGGGATTTTTGTCTTCCACATCCCCATGGAATGTCACCGTTTTTTCCAGGATCTCTCACCATTTTGTGTTTTCTGGCAGTCTGGTTCTCTCAGTTTCTTGGAGCTGATGGTGGCCCATAATTTAGCCCATGGCAGGGGGTTGGAACATGATGAGGTTTAGGGTCCCTTCCAACCCAGACCAGTGGGATTTTGGGTTCTATGTCTGTGGTAAGGGAATGTCAGCAAGAGCAGGAAAAAGTCCTTCTCCGTGTGAGCAGCTCCTTCTTCCCTAGGGAATGACACCCTCTGTTGTGACCAGAGGAGGATCCTGGAGAGGAGAGTGCAGGAGTCGGGCTGGGCAGAGCTCAAGAGAATCCCAGAATATGCTGAGCTGGAAGGGACCCATTGGAAGGGAGGATCATCCACTGGAAGAATCCTGGAGCCCAGCCCTCAGCCCTGCACCATCCCCAGAGGATCATCCCAACCCTCCTGCAGCTCTGGCAGCCTTGGGGCTGTGCCCACTGCCCTGAGGAGCCTGGGCACTGCCCAACCACCCTCTGCAGGGGGAAAGAACAACCTTGTCCTGAGATCCAACCTGCCCCTGCCCTGACCCAACTCCAGCCATTCCCTGCCTCCTGTCCCTGTCACACAGAGCAGAGATCAGGGCCTGCCCCTCCTCTGCCCCTCCCCAGGAAGGTGTCACTGCCATGAGGTGACAACTCCCCTCAGGCTCCTCTTCTCCAGCTGAACACACCAAGTGCCCTCAGCTGCTCCTCACACCTTCCCCTCCAGGCCCTTCCCCATCCTCGTTGCCTCCTTTGGACACTCTCCAGTGGCTCAATCTCTTTCCCATATTGTGGTGCCCCAAACTGTCCCAATATTCCAGGTGAGGCCACCCCAGAGCTCTCCTGGCTTTTCCACCCAACTCCAGGGGACAGGAGCCCCCAGCCCCCAGCCAGGGCAGGTGTTGTCCGTGCAGAGCTCCCTGAACCAGCTGTGAGGGTAAAAATCACCCTTCCTCCCCTTGCTGCAGCTTCATCTCTTCCTCGGCCTGTCCATGCCTTTATGAAAATTCTGTATACTTTGCAAATTAGCACTTCTTGTCCTTAGTCCACATCTGCTAATTGCCAATAAGAGACAAACGAGATTGGTTAATTTTTTTTTCCTATAAAATGCCTAAATGGAAGATATTAGAAAAGAGAAATGTTTACCCCACTAGGGTTACTGCAAACATCCTGATGAGCTTTCATATCCTCCTCAGGCACCAGCCAGCTTAATTACCCTCCTTAGTCCAGACTTTAATATACATTACAAATTTGTACAGAAAAAAAAAAAAATTCCACTTTTTTCCTTCTTTTTCTGTAAACCTGGTGTTCTTTTTTTAAACCATTTTTTTTTTTAATGCGGACAAGAAGACAATATTTCTGATAGGAAATATTGAGAAGTAAAAAACCACATAATGGTAAAGTTTGTGAGTGTTGGAGTTTTTCATCATTCCAGTCTGATTTGCTCAGAAATCCAGGCCCTTAACATTTCTGATTTATCTTAACTTCATATCCAGAGACTGAGTGAAAATTGCATGTTTGGAATACGGTTGATTTAAAGGAGGAAAGGCCAAAAAAACAAACTTTGGGCATCTTTGGTACTTCCAGGGAGCTTTGAAAAGAGCTTGAGACAGGCTTTTGAGATAGGCAGACAGGACAAGGGGAAACAGTTTTAAACTGACAGAGGGGAGATTTAGATGAGGTTTTAGGAGGAAATTGTCCCCTGTGAGGGTGGGCAGGCCCTGGCACAGGGTGCCCAGAGAAGCTGTGGCTGCCCCATCCCTGGGAGTGTCCAAGGCCAGGTTGGAGCAGCCTGGGACAGTGGGAGGTGTCCCTGCCCATGGCAGGAGTGGAAAGAGATGAGATTTCAAGTTCCTTCCAACTGAAACCATGTGATTCTGATCACTAGAAATGTTTCTCCTTTTGGCCATCACAGCTAATCCAAAGTCTGTTCTTCCTCATTTTCAGGAGATGGAAATCTCCCCCTCCCTTTGCCAGTGCTTTTCAAAACCGTGCAGCTGGTGACACTAATTAGGCCTTCATTTCCTCCCACTTCTATAAAATATGAAAGGATGACCAAAAAGAAACCCAGCAGCCCTTTTTGATGTCCTCCCTCGCTCGTGGTCGCCAGGAATTCTCTTTATCCTTCTCAACCCTCGAACTGGGTGCCCTCACTGCAGCCCTCAGGAGTCCACCTGCTCTCCTGTGTTTCCTCAGCCTTGTTATTCCCAGGGGAATAGTTACCCACCCCACCTTGGATAAAAAGGGATATTTGTGTCTTCTTTACCTGAATCATCAAGGTTCTCACAGGTTCTCAGTCACTGTCCCCTGGGGGCTGTGCCTATCCAAGGCCAATGTCCTTTTTGGTTTGACCTCAGACCATCCATTTCCCTCCCGTTTTCTCTGTGTCTCTGTTCTCCTGGGACAGCCTGGATTTGTTTTTTCCCAACAACCCTTCCCTTTCTGTGCTTTACATCTTGGTTCTCTCCTCCTTGGGATGTGGCAGCTCTCCCCTCACTCACACAGGCCACTATTATGCAGAAATACTCCATATTTCAGGCGTTCCCTCATGCGTTTCAGCTTCTCCAGGATTTTAATTGCCACCTTTTTCCCTTTATGATACACTGCTGCTCTCGATGTCTGAGAATACATTTACAGAGAAAGCTCCATTGGTATTTAACGTGCGCTTTGTCAGGAAGGCTGTAATTTTGTTCACTTCCTTCCTTTTTCCCCTAAAGTTGTTTGTGACAGGTCTTGAAGCACTCACACCTTATGTCCTCCCAGAGTAAGGTCAGAAACTGTCATTTATTTCAGAGCTGGCTTTAAATAGGATGTTCTTAATGTCATATCTGGAGGTCTGGTGGAGTTGGGGCTTGGGCTCTGCAGTAATTGTTGCATCTGCTTTTCAGCTGAGGCAAAGTGGAGGCTTGCCATGAATATTAACAACTCATCCATCCTTTACACCTTCTGGGAGCACACTAGTACTGAAATTGTTGCTTCTTTTCATGGTTGTTGTGTTCTCCATTTTCCCTGCGAGCTCTTTTTTGTATCCACTTTACTTCCCACCCCCGGATTTATTCCTAATTGGAGGCTTTTATCTGTATTTATACCTGAACCCGCTCTCAGCAAACGTTGACTCAGCCAGACTTTACCTTCTTGAAGGGTTTTAGATGTCTCACTGCTGGGATTGACCCACAAAACCCTGGGTTTTTTCCCTGTTTTTCCTTCACTAGGCCTTTTCTGCCACTGTTTCTAGGAAAAGCCCAGGGAACTGCTGGGAGATACAATTTCCTTGTGAGATTTTCCTGGGAAAACAGCTTTGAAACCCTCAAGTCGAATATCTTTTTGGAAGACTGGCCCAGCACTTGGTGGTGGGCAGAGTGGGAGGATGGTCTCACACTTTCCTTAGGAACTTCTCCTTTCCAGCCCTGTCAGCTCTGGATACCTCAGAACTCTGATTTTTCTTATCCTGGTGCTGGGCAAAATTCAGAGACCCTTGGCCTAAACAGGAATGTAAATTCATGGAGACACAGGTTTGCTCAGAGGTACCATTAGAGACCTGGCAGTAAAATACATCCCCATTTGCTGGGAGGTGAAAATATTTATCACTTCACCCGCCAGTTGTCAAATTGTAATGAAAAAACAAGGATCAGATTGGATCCCTGGAATAAAATGGACTGGGGAATTTCAGAATGTGATGGGAAATCAGCACCATTCAGGTCAGTGAATGCCCAGCCTGGCCTCGCTGTGGGTTCTGCTGCTGCCCCACCACTTCCCCCATGGGAATTTCTGTCTTGTGTCCTGAGTTTTGTGAGGACTAAAGGAGAAAAAAAGGCAGGGGAACAAGCAATAAAAACATCAACCAAGCAGCAAACCCTCTGGATATTGTCCTCTCCAGAGGTTCAGCTGCCCACTTCATCCAGGATGAGATGTGTGCTGTGCTGAGCTGGGGGCTCAGGGACAGAGCCCAGAGGGCAGAGACAAGTGGCACAGCCACTCTGGGACACCCTGGGACCTGTTCCCAGCCAATGCCTGGCCCTGAATTCCAAGTCCTGTAGGGGCAGGAGACGTCAGGAGGAGCAGGATGTGTTCACATCCATGGGTAGAGCTGAATTCTCTCCTACTCTTACTCCACTGACTGTAAATATCTCGGAGACATTTACATGGTATTTCTTTTTAAGTGTATAATGTTTTCATTCAAAAGTATCACAATTCTTAAAAGACCTGTCAGAGGCTCTGACACGTAATTAATTTCTCCAAAGCTCTTTTTTTGAAAGATACAACTGCATATCTAGAACACCTGCGCTTATTCACAATTCTGCAGGGAGACAAGCCACAGCTTCTCCTGCACTTTCTTCCCCCACTTCTCCAGAAAAAGATTCCCCTTCACTCTGGATCCTCCCTCTCCGTGATCTACAAGACTCAGGATGTAAAAGCTGTGTGTAAATAGGAGTTGGCACGTCGGGTTTTGCCTGGGTGCCAGTGACCTTTTGTTTGCTCGGCTCGAAGCCGAAACATTCTTGTGCCTTTAATTACAGAGCAGGTTTTGCTGATGCATAATCTGGTCCATCTGATAGAATTCCCGTGTGTGTGTAGGTGGGCTCTCAGTCAGCCTCGGGGGCTGGTTATTTTTGCCTGGTAGGGCTTTTTCCTCCTCTGCTTGGGAGGAGAGTTACTGAGCCTCAGTGGTGTAATGGTGGTGGCCAGGAAGTGTGAACGAGATGTGGATTAGATGGATAGATAGATAGATAGATAGNTTAACTTCACTTGCTTTCTTCCCTGGAATTGCATCCAGGGCCTCACTGTGACCATTTCTTTTGGAAATACCATGAGCCAGGGCACTGCTGCTTCCCAAGGAAGAGTCTGCAGGGAGTCCTCAGGGGGAGGAAATCCCTCCAGCATGTCCCCTGACACAGTTTCTCCTCGAGTTGGCATCTGGGGAGCTGTGGAGGCTGAGGAGGATGTCATCTCCCCGTGGCACCTCGGACAGCAGTGGGGCGATGGACCTGTGCATTTTGTAAACGTCCAGTCAGAAAAGCTGCCCCCAAACTGGGGGGAAATGGGCATTTTCTCACTGGGAAAGAAGCAAAGCAGCTTGTTGTTCTCCTTGCAGAGGACAGGCATCAAGCAGATGCATTTTTCTGGTCATATAAAATGGTGGCATTTCCCCTTTCATTTTGTAAAAGCACTGTTAGTAGAAACGTGCTTAAATGCAGAAGTGCTGGCTTTAAGTGAACATAAAATCCATCATTTGAGTGGAGCTGAATGTGGGAATGTGTCCAGGAGTTTTAGGTTTGCAATTCACGTGTTTCCTTCTCTTTTGCAGGTGAACAACCAGCACCCCTTGATATCATTTCCTATTGGGAGCATAGAAAACCCAGTGGCAGAGGGTTGGAATCAGATGATCTTTAAGGTTCTTTCCAAGCCTGGTTTTATGATTTGTACAGCCCTGTTAGCACAAGCTGTGGGAAAACTGACAGGAATCATGAGGAATGGAGAATTTACTCAGTTGTGGTGCTGAGGGGTTTTTGAGGTATTCCAGTCACAGGGATCTCTCCAGGCCACCAAGCCCTGTGTGTGGCTGTCACAGGCAAGAGCATCCTCTCCTTCTGTCCCTGAATTTGTCCCCCTTGTGCTTAAAACTAGTTGGATTATTGTTTAGCTCCACTGGTTGCTCTCTGTGACTTCTTCCTTTCAATCTCCTCCCTTAGCCAGTGACTTCCTCTGTGATCTTAGCAGACCAGTGCCCTAAAGTGCATGGTGCAGTCAACAAAAGTCCTTCTGAATCCTGAACCCACTGTGCCTGTCCTTGAAGCACAGCCAGTCCTGCTGTGCTCCTGTCCTCCTCCTCCTCCAGACACCTGGAGTTCACCTGACTCCATCTCTTCGACCATCCTCTTCCTCCGTCCACTCCAGCTCCAGGCAAGTTCACAAACTTCAAGCTGGTGGATTTTCCTCCTGCCAGCTTTTCCAAGCAGTGTGACCCCAGCTGTGCCTCTCCTTAATGGCCTGACACCATCTCAAAGCCATATTCCTTCATTTTTATCCTTCACTCTGCAGAGCTGCTGCCCAGTGCCTTCTCTGCCCATCACCTTTATCCCCCACTCCTCTCCCTCCTGGGGGTGTTTTTCTTCCAGGCTCCCAGCTGTTCTCCTCCTCTTTGTTGTCCCCAACCTTCTGTTCTTGCTCTGCATTACCTCAAGCCCCTTTGTCAGCTTTTCTTTCCCACTTGCCTCTGTTTCTTCCCGTCCCTCTTGGGATCTCGCCTCCCATGGACACACAGGTCTCTGAAAAGTCAGATTGTATGTCTCATTCACACTTCACCTCTCTCTGATGGTACATGAAGATCCTCTGTCTCAGTTCTGGAGCTCAGAGTGACTGCAGCCAAGGAAAAGAGTCGTCCACAAGCACATCTTCTTTGTCCTTGCATTTCAGTGTCTTCACTGTTTACTCCAACCCTTGGATCTCCCGCCAGGAACATCCCATGTGCACTCCCCTCCTCCTTATGCACACACATCCCAACAAATAACAATTCGAGAAGATTAAAAGTCTATAAATTCTCTCTCTCTGTGCCTCTGTTTGCTTGGCTGCCTGTTTGCCCCCTGCTTACCCACTCTGTCTGTCGCCCATGAAGGTTGGCCATTGGGTGTCCATCAGAATCAAGGAAAGATGGATGCAAACCACTCAAACCACCAGCTCCTTGGACTGAAAGAGCAAGAAGGGAGCAGGCAGAGCATGGAACCCACAGGTGGGAGCCTGCTGCTTCCTCCCCTGATGGAAATCCCAGCAGGAATGGGGTGGCACCATCTCAATCTTTAAAATGCTTGGGATATTCCTTGGGGAGCTCGCTGGGGTTTTATGTCCATGTTGTTGTTTTTTCCCTGGAGATGTTTTGTGTGCGAGAAGTGACAAATTTACATTGCTGGAGAATTATTTTCCCTGCTTTTGTCCCGTTTCATTCCTTGCAGGCCATGACCGTGGCAGGGCTGTGGTGGTGGTACAGGGTGAAAACAGGTCACCTGTGGCATTTTACACCAAACCACTGTAAACCAGCACTCCCAGCAAAAAGGGGGTCAGCAAAGAGGGTTGTGATGTTTCTGAGCTTAGAGCTGCAGGTCTCAGCTCATCGTGCTGATAAACAGACTTGGCTTGCAGGATGAACTTTCCACAGCAACCCTGGATCAGCTCTTACCCCTCAACCTGTTTCCTGGTTAACCTTTGAACAGGGAGCGAAAATTCCATAGTGTCCTGACTTGGGTTACATGTTTGGATAAGTTGAAATGTTGCCATGATCCTCTTGGGAATGTAAATCTCATTAAATATTTAAACTTGGATCATACTCCAAGTCCTTGCTGGGGTTGTTCTCATGGCAGGGCTTCTCCACTTCTACTTTGTGTGACCATGGGGAGAGCTTCCATCCCCTTCCAGTGCCTAAAGGGGCTCCAAGAGAGCTGGAGAAGGACTTGGGACCAGTGCCTGGAGTGACAGGACAAGGAGGGGTGGCTTCCCACGGTGAGGGTGGGCAGGCCCTGGCACAGGTTCCCAGAGAAGCTGTGGCTGCCCCGTCCCTGGAAAAGTGACAGGACAAGGAGGGGTGGCTTCCCACGGTGAGGGTGAGCAGGCCCTGGCACAGGGTGCCCAGAGAAGCTGTGGCTGCCCCGTCCCTGGAAATGTCCAAGGCCAGGCTGGAGCAGCCTGGGACAGTGGGAGGTGTCCCTGCCCATGGCAGGAGGTGGGACTGGTCCCTTCCAGACCATTCCATGGTACCTCAGGCAGCAACCAGCCCCTCCCCAGTAGCCACACTGGCCTGTGTGTGGGGCCAGTGGTGCTTCTCTGGTCTCCTGACAAGCCTCTGGTTCTTCTGAAGCTCACAATATTTTATTAATACTTCCATGAATAGCTATCTTAAAAACTCAATTTATTAATATTTATATTAATTAAGTTACATTTAATAGGCAGGAGATATTATCGAGGAGGCGTGAAGCTGTGGCCTGTCACTGGAAGACACAGAGCAGCTTTCCCACTCAGACATTAATCTCCTCCAGAGCTGCGTGGCAATAACTGAGCTGTGCTCTGGCTTTTCCAGGGGCTCCTGTTCCAACACGTCCGTGATGCTTCAGCTGCAGCATTTCCCAGCCATGGTTGAAGCTGGGGGTGCTGGGGAGGGGTCTTGTGGCAGCAAACCAGCCGGCCTTGGAGAGCTTTGAGCTGGGGATTTGCATCAAAGGAAGACTCCCGGGGTTGGTTAAATATTCCTCTAAATATGCAAAGGGAGGGAGTTACTGATGCTTGTTATTCTTATCTTCCTCTCGGTGTCACAACATCTTTAAGTTCAGTGAAGGTTTCACTTACTGAGGCGGTTGTAAAGATTTCACGTTAATTAAGAGGACTCCACTGCAAATCTGAATATGAATGAAGTTTGGCTGTTGAACCCCAGGGCAGTGAGTGCTGTGAGAACAGCAGACATTGACAAATGTTGATTTTTTTTTTTTAAAAAAGCCAAACCAAAAAAACCTCCAGAAAAACGCCTAAACCAATGTTCCAATCTGTACCTGCTCTGGGAGAGACAAAATACTGAGTTCAAGTTGCCAGAAGGATATAAAGTAGGTTTTGACGTGAATTTCTAGTCAAAGGGGTGACGTTGTGTCTATCAGGAGCAGTGACAAGGGTTGTCCTGTGCCACTCCTGCCCAGGGTTCAGCCACATCTCTGTTGCTCCCTGTCCATGGGCAGGGTGTGAAGGGGGGGGTATCCTCAGTGGAGGAAGGAGGAAAGTCTGGGCTTGATTCTGATCTCGTTGCTTTGGTGACGTCCCATCAAGTCCAGTCTCCTCAACTGGTGGCCATTCACTCCAGGTGGAACTTCACCAGTGGGGACAGTGTGGGCAGGGACGAAGCCTCCAGGGATGGAGCTCTGAAAAGTGAGACTAGAGAGAATTTTTCCTCCAAAAACTGCTTTTGGGGGGAGTTTCTCATATCCACCAGCACCTGGAAGAGCAGTAGCTGAGATCTGGGGAGAGCTGGTGTCACTCAGGTATCCGTGTTTCTTTTCCAACTTCAACTGGAGTTGTCTGAACTAGGGTGAGTCTTATGTTCTTCATCTCCCCACTCATCCTTCTGGAGTTGGGTCAGCTCACTTGGCTGGACGTGTCTTACCTGCCTTTGCAAAGCAGTTTGGGGTGATGTGAAAGGTGCTGCAGGGATGCCAGGCACTGCTCCACCTTTTAAAGAAGGAATCTGGGGGAGGAAATGCTGATACATAACATTTTAACCTTGCTGAGATGCGTTGGACGTGGCTTTTGGAGTGGAAAAGGGGCTGTCTGGGAGCCCAAATCCATGGGATTTGTCCTCTCAAGAAGGGTAGGGGCAGCGTGTGAGGTGGTGTGGGGGTGTTCTGTTGTTGTTATTTTTTATTCCTGGTTCCCTGAGCTGACTCTGGGAATTGCACTGACTGTGGTTGTGTTTCTGGAAATGTGCAGGTTGGCCAGATGCAGTGGGGCATGGAGTGAACAGAAAGAGGTTAAATTGATGGATGACCAACAAGAGCAGGATTGTGCCTCAGAAGACCAAGAAACTATCCTGATTAATGGGGTGAAAGAAAATGGTAAGGAACTTAATTACAGTCCATGAGGGAGCAGTGACAACTTGCAGACCAACTTATTATCCTAATTCCTTTGGTGTATTTAATATTAGCAGTTTGTGGGTGTCTCTGCAGTGAGGTAAATGTGTGAGGTGAATCTTCTGCACTGGTGTCACTCCTGCCATGAATCTACACCTTTTCAGGTGTTCACAAGTACTGCATGGACATGGCTGGAAATGTTTATGTGTGAATTAGAGATCTCAGTTTGGTTGCTTAGGGAAAAAAATCATCCAGGCCTGTGCGGCCCCTCTGTCTGTTGGGAATTTTTCTCTCTCTCTTAGCAGAACCTCCTCCCCAGTATCAGCAAAATTTGACTGAAGGATAATTTAGTCCCCACAAATTGAGGATAATTAGGGATTGGGTTGAAGAAACAAACGAGGATGGGAAGGGAAGGACTTTGGAGCTCCCATGACCTCTCTGGTGCCACACGGGTGCTCCTGGGAGCCACCAGGTCATTCCAGCCTCTCCGAGCAGCCTGCCCAAAGTGCCCAGCCTTGTCTGTGTCTGTTCCATCGATCCAAACTTGCTTTCAGAATAACTAATTAGGAGGAGCAGTGCTCAGCTGTCTGGAACCCTGATTGAAATAAATCCTCAGGTCACTTGGACTGTAGTCACCGACCACAGTAAATGCAGAGGGGAGGCAGAAGAACCCGATGTTTTCATCCTCCAACATGTTTTATATTTAATTTCATGGCTTTTTACATCTTCTATTGACCTATAAATCTTGATATATGTGTTTATCTATCAATTTGGTCCTGTTAGATATCAAGGACTTGCTCTTCTGACATCTTGTGTGTTCAGGTTCTTCTGTGAGCTCCAAACAAGGTGCGTAGAGACAAATGTTGTTCTTCTTCATTACCGAAAACCTGGAGTAACTCCAGACAAACAAGTGCCCGTGGGGATCCTGCAGCATGTGCTGCTGGTGTAATCTGGGAGGTTTCTGCCTCTGTCAGCTCATCCTGTTCCTGGCTACACGTGGGGATTCCACAGCTGCTGCAGCTGCAAGGGGATCTTCTGGCCATGCTCCCCTTGTCTGATCCTAGGGACAGTAAAATCAGTAAAAAACTCAGTAAAATTTGTAGGACCTGGTACCACTTCTGTGGTATTCAATTAAACAGGCTTTAAAGAGCCTTAATTCGAGTAGAGTCACAGAATGGTTTGGGTTGGAATGGACCTTGAAGATCATCCAGTGCCACCCCCTGCCATGGGTAGGGACACCTTCCACTGTCCCAGGCTGCTCCAACCTGGCCTTGGACACTCCCAGGGATGGGGCAGCCACAGCTTCTCTGGGAAATCCATCCCAGCCCCTCCTCACCCTCACAGGGAAGAATTTCTTCTGTGTATCTCTCCTGATTTCCCCCCTTTCTGTTTGAACCCATTTCCCCTTGTCCCAGGGAAAGGATTTCCACGTATGTAATATCCAATCTAAATCTCTCCTCTGCCAGATTAAACTTTGCCTTTAAACCCTGGTGTGCAGGAGTTGAACCCAAAGCAGTGAACCAGCCCATAACTGGTGCCATCACCTCCCCTGGCCCATGTGCTTGTGGGTGGATGTTGAGTTAAACTGAGAAAAGTGGTTTTGCTTCTCCAGCTCTTTCTGTGTGAACTGGACTCCTTTGGAGCATCAGATTTTAGGCTCATACAGAGCCCTAGAAATGTTGGCATTTGTATTTCACAAGAGTTAAGTTCCCTCACACAAGTATGAACCTAAAGAAACATGCAGAGACAGTTTATTTTATATAATAGCAGCTCTGCCCATTGACTGCAGCATTCCAGATTGAATTGCAGCTTTCTGCCTCCCCCTTCTTTGAGTCTTACAGCATTCACAGACATCCTTCTTTTATCCTCAAATTTTCCATGCTTCCTGTCAGCTCCAAGCTGATTTTTATTTTATTTTACTCCCGAAGTGGAACTGCACTGGTTAATTTGTTTTGGTGCTTAAGGAAAAAGATACCACCTCTGCATTTCTCCTCTGAAAACTGGTGGGAGGGACTCAAAAAATCAGCTGCTTTTCTTTTTTTTTTTCTTTTAACCCTTTTCAATCAAGCCAGTCTGGTCTTTTCCAAATTATGTGTGTTGAGGATGCTTACAGGAATTGCACTGCACTTCTGCTTGGATTTATGGAATCTTTGAAAAGTGATTTAATTCCTCAGAGCGTGGTGAGGGTCCGACTGCAGCTTGTGCTTCGTTCAGGCTTCACTGGTGGCTCCATTCCTGAGGCCCCGATGACACAAAACTGCTTTGGGGGTGAGATCAGGGGGTTTCTGGCCTACGTTTTGCACTTGGCATGGGCAGGAATCCCACTCCTTCCTTTCCATCCTGCCTCTCTGCTGGTGGGCCCCAAAAACCACTCACCGGGTTGTCCATCATTCCTGTGCCTCCCCAAACCTTCCCTTGCCAGGCTCCCAAAGATGCAGGAGACTTGCTTTCCCGTCAGTTTGGACTCAAAGCACTTAGGGAGGGTCAGAGCAGCCAAATCCCTTTGGATACCCCATGTCACATCACATCCCAGTGCTCTGGTTGTGGTGTGTCCTTCCTTGGAAAGCCTCACTGCTTCCATTCTCTGTCTTCAGTGGAGCCACCAAAGAGGACAGACATGAGCCAGGACAAAAGCCCCGGGCTCCGAGTCGCCCGCAGGTCTCCGACTGGGATGAATGCACTCATTGGAATATATATTTTTTTAATACGGAGATATCAGAGCGTGTTCGTGGATGAAAAGACGTTGTACGTATTTAAATTTCAAGGGTCATGTCATCCGTCAAGCCACAAGTCAGATAAAAGTACAGTCATAACTTTATTCTGCCATAAAAGAGCGCGACGAGGTAAAATTTAAAACTCCTGAGGTTAAAAAAAAAGGCTTCACATTGTTGGAAAGGCATTTTTAGAGATTAGGGAAGAATGGTAAACCCCACAATAATTCTAACAATAATTGCTTTAAACTCTCTGTTATCTTCTGCCTTCCCTTGGCACAGACAGCGACAAAATGATGATGGTTTTTAAAATCAGCTGTAACTTTCTGGCCCTGGAGCAGTAATGCAGCTGAGGTGTGTGTAAGCTCAGGCACCATGGAGGAGGGGGACGCTTTGTTTCTTTAAGAATCTTATTTTTCCGTTAATTTTTTCAGTGTTAATGGGAACATTTTTATGAGGCTTGTTTTGTTTTTTAATAACCTCATCAGGTTTGAGAGGCAGTATCCAGGTAACAGTATGAATGTAAAGAAGGGAGAGTAGATGGGTTGTGGTTTTTTAAAATGTACTCTCGTCCCTCTTCCAGCTGGCTGCAGAGGGGAGCGTGTTTGCCTCTCCTTTCTGTGCACATCACCACGTCATGCTGCTCATCACTCGATGAGGAGCTCAGTGACATGGTCTAGTGGGTGGGGAGTTGGACTGGACGGTCCTGGGGGTAGTGCCATGGGTTAGACAATGGGTTGGTGTTGGGTTACAGGTTGGACTTGATGATCTCCAAGGTCTCTTCCAACCTTGCTGATACTGTGATACTGTGATACTGTTAATTGTATCCAGGAGGGAAGGACTGTGCACTCATGGGAAGGGCATGTGCTGCTTCCCAAAGGAACTGTTGGGAAAAGCCACCACCAAACCCTGGGAGAAGGGGAGAGGGGTGGGAAACCCAAGCAGATCTGCAAGGGTAGTAAACCCTCTCTCTTTCTTCTTCCTTTCCTCCCTCCCTGTCCCTCCCTCCCCCAGATTCGCACTCTCTGGACGGCGATGAGAGGCCTTGCACCGCCGAGGCCACGGTCCCGTTCCCAGCCTTGAGCACAGCCCCAAGGGAGAGCCACGCGTCCCACCGCGCCCTGCCCGCCAAGAAGCCCTGCCTGCTGAGCCCCCCATCGCCGCTGCGGCTCCCCGATGTCCCTGAGCACGCCTCGGATGACTCGTCGGCCCACGCCATCTCCCTCACGTCCTGCGTGACCAAGGGCATGAGCTCCTGGTCGCTGCCGGGCGACTGCGACAAGGCTCCTTTCACCATGATGGAGCCCGGAGGAATGTCGGCGTTGACGGGCGACTGCTTGATGCAGCCGAGCCGGACCTGTCTGGGCTGCTTTATTGAATCCAAGGACGGCATTGATGCAGAGCCGGGAATAAGCTTGAAAGTGGGGGATATAAATAGGGATTATGACACCTGTTCGGTCTCTGATATAGGGATTCACTGCATGAGCACAGGAGAAACCATGAGATATGGGGATCAACTGCTTTCAGACCAGCTTTTAAGCTTCCCTATGCATAAATCGAGGGCAGCGGACAAAAGAGATGCAGAGAAATCTGACAGTGATTCAGAGGACCCCACTCAGAAAAATTATTATGAGGGATTACTATTAGACAAATGCAATGGTGAGGAACCTTTACTAACAAATCCCAACCAGGAATGGGGCTATTTTGAATCTTTCATTAGTGAAAGTAAAATTGAGCTGCTTGACCTCTGCTCCAAAAATGAGCTTTCTGTAAATCTGTTTTCTGAGGAAGACGTGGATAATTACATGTTCGACGATGACGATTCCACCTTGGGAAGTGATGTCTGCTCCCTAAAGATTAGATACGAATCTTTCCAGGACAACGTGCGGGATAAAACTACCACCCTACAAGAGGATGCCCAGTTCAACTTCTTCCCCAGCGTGTTCAGCAACTGCACCAAAAGGGACAGCAGGAACACCCTCAAGAGGGGCCCCAGCAGTGCCACCGACACTTCTCAATTCAAGTCTGAGGAAGGCATCATCTGGGGGGAGGAGGAGGAGGATGGCGAGGAAGAGGACGGCGAAGAGGAGGAGAAAGCTGCCTTAAATAAATCCTGCAACAGCACAGAGATGGTGCAGTACGTGGGCTCCAAGAGGAGCCACTTCTTGGACTCAGTGAATTCCACGGAGGACTCCGGGGAGTTCAGCGACGACAGCACTTGCACGGAGTCCTCCTACGACGTGCTGCGGGATATCAAGGACTGCAGCCGGTACCTGGCCCGGGACCACTCCGGCTCCTTCATTCAGCAGAACTACGGGTTGCGGGCAAAGAGGAAAGTGCGATACAGCGACGACTACCTGTATGATGTGGACTCCATCGAGAACGAGAAGATCCTGGACAAGAAGGAGTGGCTCCCGGATGGGCCCAAGGAGGAGGATGATGATGAGTGGTGCCCCAAGAAACGGCGAAAAGTCTCTCGCAAGGAGCCCCCCGTGATCATCAAGTACATCATCATTAACAGGTTTAAAGGGGAGAAGCATATGCTGGTGAAGCTCAGCAAAGTGGATGCCAACGAGACAACTGTTACTCTGAACGAGGAGCTGCTCAGCAAATACAAGAAGTTGGCCCCACTGAAGGGCTTCTGGCAGGAGAGGCAGCAGAGCCGGCTGGATTTGCTCAGATCATCTCTCTACCACAAGCAGAATTTCTATCTTAACGGCTCAGATGCTTCGTTCCTCCCTCACCCACGGAAGCGAAAATGCAAGCTAGCAAACAGACACCGGATTCAAAGAATTAAAGCCATTGAGCAATCAGTGAACAAGCTGGGCTCTTGCTCTTCTGATCACAAGCAGCCTTGCAGCAGTAAGGAGGACGTGGGCCTGAAAGGGCTGCCAGCGTTAGCCATCGCCAGCCCCAGCTGTGCCAATGGATTGCACGTCCACAACATCACGGGCATCGCCGCCATGAAATGCAAATCGCAGGAACGGGAGCACAAGGGGACAGAGAGGAAAGTGCTCCGCAGAATCAAATTCAAAAGTGAAGCCAGGTTGAAGTGCAAGAAAATCAAAGCTGCTACCAGTACGGTGGAGGACTCGCCAGCACTGGAAAACCAGGACTCTGCAGCGCGTCTGAAGGACGAAAACAGCCCCTGTGCTTCAGACAGCTCCCATCTCCCGGAGTGCCATGAGGATAAGGTTGCTAAAAATTCTCCTTTCCTGCCATCCACCTCCTCTTCAGACAAGCCTCTGCCATCTGCTAATATCACCACCAATGTACCCCTGATCCCCGGAGGGTATCTGCAGACGTTGTTAGACGCTTCAGATCTGTCGAGCAACACTGCTATCCCGTACTTCGCCCAGCACCCCTCCGAGCAGCAGCAGCACCCGCTCCCCAGCATCGGCCCGGCCGAAAAGCCTTTCCCGGCCCTGCAGCCAGCACAGAGCTGTGTGCTCTCCCCACCCTCCGAGTCAGAGCTGCAGCAGTCGCCCGGCCACTTGGAGATGGAGCAGAGCAGCTTTGGCAGCATGTGGCCAGCCAGCAAGGCCACCGGCAGTGACTGCCAGGACTTCCCCGGTGACATGCCGGAGGCGGCTGGGCTGCCGAGCGAGTTCGGCAGCGCCAGCGCCCCAGGCACGGAGGGGCTCCCCGCCTCTGGATACACTCAAGTCAATCTGAATAGTGGCAAATTGCTATACCAAAAAAATTACATGCCGGATAGCCAACAAGTGCAGTCTGATGATTCTTATCAGTCATGTCATTTTAATAATGGAGAGGGGCGCTTTCATTTCCAACGAGGTACACTAAGTACAGATGATGGCAGGCTCATTAGTTTTGATTCAGTGGGTTCATTGTCAGTTAGTTCTAGTAATTACAGTTCTTTAAGTTTAAAGTCTTGTGAAAAGGACGGCGAGGATGATATTAATGATGATTTCTTGGCCCACTGCAGTCCCAAGCTGGTGATCCAGCAGAGCATAGATGAAATCACCCCTTTGAAGGAGTCCACGGACCTTTTAGACATTTCCAACTTCACACCTGATAGGTTCCGCCAGTCGTCGCTTTCGGAGATGTCCCCTCCAGACACTCCCAATCTGTCCCCACAGATAGCTGGCTCCGATGTCAAGCCTCTGGGCACCCTAAAGGGCTTTCAGGAGAGCCCCCAGGCTGCCGTCAACAGCACTGAGAAGGTCAAGTGGAACTGTGGGGTCCTGCAGACCGAAGATCAGGCAGATAATGGGTTTGCTTTAAATAATCACCAGTTCCAGTTCCATATGTTCAACGATGAAGATTCTGTCAGCCTTCTCGAAAAGAGTCCATGCTTGTCAACATTTAATGAGCCATCTGGTCAAATTAGCACCAATAGCAAAGTGTCAAAATCGAAGAGGAAAAGTTCATCCGGCAAGAATGTGGGTACAAACCAAAGCTCTTCCCAGAAAGCCACCCGGAAAAAATCGCCCAAAACCAACAAAGGAGCTGATAAACCACAAGGGAAAAACTCCAGGCAGGCGCCCAAATCCACCAGGAAAGGGAAAAACGCGGCGGGAGTCAACGGCGAGAAGGTTCCGGGCGTTGGTGGCCGGGCAATCACTCAGCTGAGCACAGTGGCCACGGCCACCAAGGGGCTGGCCGAGGGCAGTCAGCACTGCGGCCCGGCCGGAGTGAAGCTAAGCAAGCACAACGGGCTCTCCGGAGAATGGACACTGGGAAAAGACAGGGGCTGGTCAGAACCCAGTCTGGGCAGCACCAGCCTCCTGGACGACGATCAGAGGGAGTTTGAGGAGCCTTCCAACATCCTGTCCAACATCGCGTCAGGCATGGCCGATGTGCAGAGGTTTATGATGGCCTCCATCGAGCCCTTGTGGGGGCCTGTTGGCCACAACAGTGTTCCAGACATATTCCGGTCGCCGGAGTCCAACAGCCTAAAACTGAAAACTCTTAAAATTTTGGCAGGGACATCCCAAGAGTCGAAGAAGAAGGCGAACGGTGGCTCGCCGGGGGCGGCGAAGAACCACAAGTCAAACAACAAGGGCTCAAACAAAAACAGCAAAGCTGCAACCTGCGACCCCGGGCGCCCCAACTGCTCGACCGGGTTCGCCACAGACATTCACGCTCCCTTTTTTGATAAAAACTATAGTAACCTGAGCACTTTAGGCAATAATGGACCTACCCATAAAAAACTCTACCGTCACAAATCCAGTTCGAAATCACTGAGGGATGAGAACTGTAAAATCAAGCGGACGGACCGTGAACAGCCCCACAAGGACCCACCCGTGACAGCTGCTTTTGAGAAACTGAGGTAATGCTGCACCAAACTGGCTGGAATGCCCCTAACCTCCCTCCCACCTGCTAGGCCCGCTGTTCCTCAGTTTTTCCTTCCTGAAAGCAAAAGTTGCATGAAAAAAAAAAAAAAAAGAAGACATTCCCCTTTTACAGTTTTGGTTGGGTTTGGTTTTGGGGTTGGTTTGGGGGTTTGTGGTCCGGTTTTTTTTGGTTGGTTGGTTTTTTTATTATTATTTTTAAATGCATGAAAATACTTATGACTTGCAAGCTACCTAAAAAGAATGACCAATTTTCTGGCTTGGCTGGGGTTAAAAAAACTAACAAGGCTACTCTTTTCTGCTGTTTGGCTTCTTCAGTTTTTAATTACTTATTTATTGGGGGAAAAAACCACAAAAAACAAACAAACAAAAACCATAATTACACGCTCTTTTTAATGATTTTGACGAGGAAAGACTTTTTTTTTTTTTTGGAAAATTTTTAAAAAAAAAAACCCAAAAAAAAAAAAAAAAAAAAGAGAGAGAGAGGTTCTGCATCCAAAAGCAAAGATCTTGAAACTTAAAAGGCTCTTTACTTTGCAAATGAGAACTCGTTCCTAATTGAGCTTCACGTGGCAATTTTTGAGTGCTTTCTGGCCCCCTCTGCTGTTGTATCTCCTAACCTGCATCATCTAAAGCTGCATCTTCTCTACCCGCCCGCCTTTAGCGCGTTCGCTCCGTCGTGGTGACTCCAGACGAGCTAACTAAGATGGCATCAAATGTTTGATTTTTTCCTGCAGGGAATCAGACTCCATTCTTCTTAAAGCAGAAACGACATTTTTGGGTTTTCCTGTATTTGAAGAAGAGACTCCCTTTTCTAGAAAGACGGTTGATGTTTGGTTCTTTTCTTATCTTTTTTATTTTTATTTTTTTTTCCTTCAGTTGGGTTTAATTTTTGTTCAGTTCCTTTTTCGACATCTGCCTTGTGGTCTGTTGAAATGTAAGTGCTGAAATGAAGAGTTTGAAATTGTGGGAATTTTATTCTTTGAAAGCAAACCTAATCTGGTATTCTCTGTGAAAGACTGTTTTAAAAGTCATACTGTTGTACAGTAGTTTATGCACTATTACCCACAACAACAAAAAAAATTGTGCCAAGCTATGAACAAGTGACTGTATTGTATATATTTTTACTTCTCTATCAACATTGGGTTGTGAGTGTTTTCTGCAGCTATGCCTTTTGGTTTGACTAGAAACATTCCAGTTGTTAAGTACTAACCACCACCCCCCCTTCGAAAGCACCTGTAACTCATGATGAAAACGATCTTGTTCACTGAGACAACTTACCAAAAGTTTTATGGACATGACTGAAAAAGTGTGCCAAATTTACTTACCTCATTTCATGGATTCACCCTGTGGTTTAAAGCTCATAAAGGGAAAAAAAAAAAAAGGAAGAAAAAAAAAGAGAGAGAAAAAGATTTTTTAAAAAAAGGGAGGAGGGGGAAGAAAAGTAAAAAGGAATTTTGAAACCAGTGCTGGGAAATGGTAATGTCCTCTCTCTGAAACTACGAGCGGAGAGACTTAATGATGAAATGTTGAGTTTCATTACAGGAGAGAGTTGCAAAGGTGGAGGAGTTCAGAAAACCACTGACGGTAAGTTTGCCAGGAACTCAAGTGTCTGCATCTAGAGACTACACAACAGCTGCTTTTCAAGTGTCTGTTTTCTTAAAGCAAAACCTGTAGCTGAAGATCATTTGAAATGCAAAGTTGCATTGCTAATTCTTTGTATCTCAGTTTTATATATATTTTATAAGAACCTGGGATAAATTCTAAAATCGGTATAAAACCAGAACTAACACATTTCATACGTTGATTGCTATTGACTCCTCCTGTGAGTAGTTTCTTACACATTTTTGATGCAGAGCCTGTCAGAAGTGCTCTCCCATCATGGCTTTGGTGTTTCCTCAGTGTCTAACCTTGCGATGCCAATATAGTTTGAACTTTCGAAAGCGAAGTCATTCGTTTTAAATACGACTCTGAACCTTTTCTTTGATTCAGTTCATGAAAAAACAAAAAAGACAAACGAACCAACGGAGCTATTTGTGATCTCACCGATCAGGGCCGGATCCTCCATGACTGGACTTTATTAAGACAGCATTAAGTATTGAATGCTAAATGTACTCTCAAAAGGCCTTATTTGTAACCCTCCTCACCACGCCCTCGCCCTCCACGACAATAACCAACCCAACAAATCTCTATTTTCCTTGTGCAACTGAGAGCCTGTGAGTTTTGCTGCTGATTTCCTACTCAAAACCCTTGATATGCAAGAGCCCTGCGGACTGGGAGCGATCGGGAGCAGAGGGATGCGAGGCTTGGGCACGTTATGCAATAGAAAACGCTGAGGAAGAGGCGCCTTAATAGCAGTGGGACAGGCCCCGTCCCACAGAGGGCAGGACTAGTCTCGGGTTTCCTTACAAGGAGGTTTTTTTCCCCGCCCACGCGACAGGCAAAGCAGCAGAATGGGTTGAAGTTAATTTAGCGAAGAAAAGCAGAGTGAGCACTTAAAGTGGAGACTCAAGAGTGTCGGTTTAGGAGGAAAAGGTTGTCAGCAGCTTGCAGATCTCGAGGTGGAGCTGAGGCTCTGCCATCCCAAAGAGGAGAGCTCGGTAGTTACCTTGTGGTTTATTTAACAGGTGAAAGAAAGAACTCAGAACAAAAGTAGTAGTTATAAAACCCATCCTTTTAAGTTCATGTTTTCAAGGAATAAATGCTGCTGTTGCCCAGAGGGAGTTGCTTTGGATGAGAGTGGTCCCTGGGTGCCCCGTGGGATTCAGATTCCACCCCAGCTCTGACTCCAGGATGAGGAGGATTCATTTTGGAGACAAGAGCTGTGGTGGAGCTCCGTCTCTGGGCACTGGGCTTGCCTGCAGCCCCCACACTCTCCCCTGCTTCCCCAGCAGCATTTTTCTGTTCGTAGGCTCATCACACACTCCAAGCTCCAGCCACTGCTGAGCTGTTGGCACATCCCATTTGTCCCATGTTCCTCCCTGCTGCAAGATGAGGGGTTGGCAGGTCCCTTCTTTTGGGTGTTCTGGCTGCTCCCTGGTCACATCCAGGGCTGGGATGTGGCACAGACCTTCTTTTTGACCTAGAACCATAATTTGAAAGCACATTTCATTTGGCCTGCACTGTGCTCGTCCTGCTTAATGTTATGAATATGGGACTCGTGATTAAACACCTTGGACAGGACTGGAGAGCAACATTTATTGCACTTGAGAACTGTGCAGTAGGGCATGAAGATCAGGCATGAAACATATCCACTCTTTTATTATCTCTTGGCAATCCATGAGATGCATGGAACACCCAGCTCAGAGTTTCAGGACGATGATAATCACAAATACCAGCTGCCTTGCTGCCCTGCTGCCCTCTCCTTCAGTCCGTCAGGCACTCCAATCTCACTGTCATCTTTGATGATCATTCCCTGTCCACCCTAAAAAATCTCTCACTGGGGATGTGTTGAACAGCCTGGGTCCCTTGTGGTGTGGCACTGGTCCTTCACTCTGTTTGGAAAAGTCATCACTCTGCTGCTTGACCCCAAAATTTGGAAATTGCCTTGAGTCAACCATTTACGCTCCTCCCTTTTGATCTTCATGGAATGTTTGGGTTGGAAGAGACCTTTAAAGGTCAGGTAGTCCGATCCCCCTGCAATGAGACGGGACATCCTCAACTAGGCCAGGCTGTTCAGAGCTCTGTCTGACCTGACTATGAATTCTTCCAGGGATGGGGCAGCCACAGCTTCTCTGGGCAACCTGTGCCAGTGTTTCACCACCCTCATAAAACCTTTGTTCTTGAGCCCTTTTTGGCAGAGCTGCCCTCAATCCCCTCATGCCCCAGCCTGTGGGTATCCCAGGGATTGCCTCGTCCCAGGTGCAGTCCCTTGTATTTGGCCGTGTTGAACCCCATGATGCTCCCACAGTCCCACTTCTTGAGCTTGTCCAGGTCCTGCTGGATGTCACTTGGTCTCTGAGCTTAGTGTCATCTGCAGACCTGCTGAGGGTGACTCGATGGCGCTGTCTGGATCACTGGTGAATTTTATTAACCAGTGCTGGTCCCAGTAGGGACCCCTGAGGTACACCAGTGGTCACTGTTGTCCATCTGGACATGGATCTGTTGACCACTACCCTCCAATCAATTCCTTATTTGCTGAACAGTCCATCCATCCAACTCATCTCTCTCTGGTTTAGAAAAAATAATGTTTTGGGGGAACTGTGTTGAAGGCCTTACAGAAGTCCAGATAAATGACATCTGTGTCCCTTCCACTGTCCACTGATGGAGTGACCTGGGTTGACCAGGCAGGACTGGCCCTTGGTGAAGCTGTGCCATTGTCTCGATCACCTCCCTGTCCTCCCTGTGCCTCAGGAGCTGCTGGGAGGATCTGTTCCGTGATTCTCCCAGGCACAGAGGTGAGGGTGACAGGGTGGGGCTTCCCAGGGTCCTCCTTTCTATGCCTGTTAAAAATGAGTGCAAGGTTTTGCTTTTCCCAGTCACCAGGGACCTCGCCTGACTTCCATGACTTTTCAGATACCATGGAGAGTGATCTGGCAACTCCATCAGCCAGTCCCCTCAGGAATGTGTCCCTCTGCAGTGCATCTCAGCAGGTTCCATAGACTTCAGCTTCCTCAGGTGGTTGCAAACTCGATCTTTTTGTAGAACAGGAGGGAGTTTGCCCCTCCAGTCTCTGTGCTTTGGCTCATTCATTCAAAAAGGGTGGGAAGAGAGGTTGCCTCAGCCTTCTGATCCATTCTTACCAGTTTTCTCTGACCCTTCCTTTTCAGACACCTGCAGAAGCCCTCCTTGTTACTTACATCTCTTGCCACGTTGAGCTCCGTTAATGTCTTGTCCTTCCTCAGCCCATCCGTGTCAGCATCCCAGTCAATACTCCTGCCAGAATCCCTGTCCCTGCTCCCACTGCCTGTGTGTTTCCTCTTGCCCTTCATCCTGGCCAGCAGGTGCCAGCTCAGCCATGTCAGTCTCTTGCCTTCCTTACGTGATTTCTTACACCAGGGGATTGAGAGCCCTTGTGCTCCGTGGAAAGCATCCTGAAAGATCCACCAGCTCTGTTCTGTTCCCTCATCCCCGAGGGCAGTTTCCCAGGGCATCATCTTGACTTAACTCCTTGAAGAGCTGAACTTTGCTTTCCTAGAATTCATCACCACCTGCCTATCGCTACCTCAAGGTTTTCACCATTCCCACCTTTCCCTCATCCCTTACTATACAAGCTCTTGTTTTCCGTGTGCCCTTCCTGTTATTTTTATTTTTTGTGGCACTGCTCCCAGCTGTGGGAGGACTGGGAGGTGGGTCCCATCCATCCCTGCCCCCCTGCACTGGCTCCCATCCTCTTGCCCAGTCCCAGTGCAGGTCCATCCTCCTCGTGCATCTTCTCATTGGGCTCCTGGCTGGGGGGGACAAAGCCAAGCCACACACAAGTTGTTTGTTCTGCACCATTTTTTCTGCTTTTTCTCATTTCACTCCTACTCTGGCATGTCCCACGGGATGAGAGGACTGGAGGCCGTGCTGATCCCCTGAGTTTTCTCCTGGCAGTGTCGGCTTCCAAAGTGTGGTCATAAAATTCATCCAAGAGGAGAACACAGGGCAGTGCAGCTTAAGCCCTTGGCTCTTGCTCAGGAGCTGCCTGTGAGCAGGGAAAGGTGACACTTGCCATTCTTCCGTGGGAGTCCAGCTCTCCCGTGGTCTGGGAAAGGAGCCAGCCCACCCCACGGCCATAGTTTGCTGGGGACACTTGCATAGAGAGGTTTTGTAAATAGAAAAATAATATCACTGATGGGGATCCAATAAAAACCTGTTGGGTTTTTATTTTAGAAGAATCTTACCAGCTTTACATCTTGCTTTTCTTTTGTTTTAAGCATAAGAGGGTGGATGTTTTTGAAGAGCATCTTGAGAATGAGTTGCAGACCAGAGGCAGCCAGGGATTTGGGGAGGGGGAGGAGGAAGAGGAGGAGGAGGAAGAGGAGGAGGAGGAGGGCAGGGGCAGCCACAGGCCTGTCCTTGCCATGCTGTGCCATCCTGCCAAGGCTGGGGCTGCTCAGAAAGGAAAAGCCAAGGCTGGTTGCTGTGAGAAACCATTGCTGAGCTGTTTGCTCTTCTAAAAAGTCAGGATTGCTGTTCATTTTTTCAGCATTATGGCTCAAACGAGCCACTAACCAAAACAAAGATGTTTGAAGCACTGTCCATCCTTTGCCTGCTGGACCAAGTTCTTTCCCTAAGCTCCCGATCTAGCAAAGCACTTAGGTGGAGCTCACTGCCCATTCCCCAGGTGCTTTCCTGGCTGGCTGGTGATGTCAAATCCCGAGGAAAAACTCCCTTGAGGTCAGTGTAAGTGAGAAGAGGATCAGGTGCGTGGACTTGGGTTGGTGCAGGCTCAGGCCCTCGGTCTTTTCTCACCTCGGTGTGCTGGACTTTGCCTGTGCAGCTCCCAGGGAGGGGCCCAGTGGAGGTTGCCTGGTTCCAGCCCCTGACATCTGTTTTGAGAATGTGCCTCTTTAGCTCTTCAGCGTGTGAAATAATGCAAAAAAAAAGAAGAAAAAAATAGGAAAAAAAAAAAGAAAAAATATATGAACTAAACCAAGTACAATGTCTGTGGTGGAAGCAAGGCTTTTCAAATCTGTTTCTCAGGTAAACAAGTGACACTAATGACAGTGGAGTAACAGCCATCTAAGGGAATTGGGATGTGAAGCAGGAGGATTCCCTCCATCTCGCAGGACACTTGGGTTGCCAGACACGTTTACTGAGCCTTTAAACACTTGGTGCAAAAAGGAAACGAGAAATCCAATTGGTCTTTTCACTCCCCTTCTCTAGACAGACAGACAGACAGACATTTCAAAAGCACAAAGGGAAGACTTCAACCCAGACTAAACCACAACCCCCCCAGACACCCAAGCAAGGTACCACTGAAACTCCCTTTGTCTCTTCCTCCCGGTGGGAAGCAGGGTAGGAATCCAAGGAGCTGCTCTGTTCCGCTGCCTCCAGAGATGTGAATGTACTGCTCCTTCAGTTCCCTCCCATAGAACTAGAGGCACCTCGTTAGGAAGTTGCTCCTGTTTTATGGTGCTAAAGAAAACTTTTATCCCCACCCCACCCCCCCAACCCCGCCTCGAGCATTTAAGAACTATTTAATGGCCCTTTTTATGAATGTAACATATCCATTTCTGTTCCACATTTTACACTGCAATTTTAACATGGTCGGAAATGATTTGCCTTTTTTTCTTTTAGAATAAGCTTTATAAATATTCTGTAGAGTCAATTGAAGTATAATTCTTAAGGATCACTCTAAGACGCCTACAAAATCTTGTATATTTTTAAGTGTGCCAATTTGTAAAATATTTTGTAAGTGTATATTTTTCTTAGGAAAGTGCTGTGAAGTGTTTGTATGTGTGAGGTTTCCCTTTTTTTGCACCTCCGGGTGTTAATAAAAGGATGTATACTTAAAAGTTTCTGGTTTTAAAAACCAAAATACAAAGAAAAAAATTAAAACTTTTGTTGGGAATTTTGTAATAAAAAGAAATGTTGTGAAAGAGTGTAGTGATATTGTGTAAAGGAAACTGGAAAAATTTGTGAGCGCTTTGCTGTTTTATAGATCCTCTTGTAAATTATTCTTGTAATATTTTGGGTTTTGTTGTTCTTGTTGCAAAGGTTTTAAATATTTGTGACTGACTCTGTATGGTGAAAACGTCATATTGTTAACTTGCTGAGTTTTGTTATATTGTTTATGGAATAAATAAAAAAAATTTAAAATCTCATTTTAAGATCATGTATGAAGAAGAAATTAAAACTGCCATTTATTGACTATTAGGAATTGGTTTTTAATTGGGAAGTGGAAACTGCAAGTGGACACAGAGTTAACGCTTTGCCTTCGAAGGTGCAGAGCTGGGGTTGGGTCAGGGAGGGGAAGATCATCCTGGGGGACCAGAGTTCCTGTTCAAGCCCCAGGAAGTCCCCCCTTTTCCTGAGAAGGAGCAGGTGAAATGCCACTGTCTTCATTTTCTTGTGGAAAAAGGCATCAAAATTCCTTGGTTTTAGAAATGACCGTTTCTTTCATAAGCACTTCATGGTGACAGGAACGCTGTGGGGAGGAGAAGGGAATTCATTCTGGCTGGGCATTCCAAACCCTCCAGCTGAAATCGGGGCACAGGCGCCATGTCCATCAGCTGGATCCCTTGGGGAGGGGCTGGGAAATGCCCCCACAGCAGAGCTGGCACCTTTACAGCTGCCTGTGCTCACAGGTGGGGCAGAACAGGGCCCAGGATTTCAGAGCTGGCACCGATCGTGTGGGCTCTGAGATCTTCACAGTCACTCACAGAATGGGCTGAGCTGGGAGGGACCCACAGAGATCATGGAATCCAGCTCCTAGCCCTGCACCATCCCCAACAATCCTCCCTGTCCCCAGAGGATCATCCCAACCCTCCTGCAGCTCTGGCAGCCTTGGGGCTGTGCCCACTGCCCTGGGGAGCCTGGGCACTGCCCAACCACCCTCTGCAGGGGGAAAGAACAACCTTGTCCTGAGATCCAACCTGCCCCTGCCCTGACCCAACTCCAGCCATTCCCTGGCTCCTGTCCCTGTCACACAGAGCAGAGATCAGGGCCTGCCCCTCCTCTGCCCCTCCCCAGGAAGGTGTCACTGCCATGAGGTGACAACTCCCCTCAGGCTCCTCTGCTCCCCCTGAACACACCAAGTGCCCTCAGCTGCTCCTCCCACCCTCCCCTTCAGGCCCTTCCCCATCCTTGTTGCCTCCTTTGGACACTCCAGTGGCTCAATAATCCCTCGTGTGTGATGTTGGGAGCCCAGAGCAGTGCGTGGGGCTGTCGGAGTGGGGCTGTTGCCCAGGGAAGCCCATCAGCAGCTCAGTTTTAGGAAGGACTGAACCCAATCTGGTGCCAGAAGGGTTTGCTCTCCAGTAAATGAAACACATAGAGGGAATGGCCAAGGCCAGGGCCACCAAAACCATCCAGTCTGTCCCATGTGGGATCTATCCCATGACCCATGGACTGGAAATAGTTCTACAGTAGCTCCTTTGGGACAGACCTTTTAGAAGGTCCTGTTGCCACGGGACAAGGGGTGACGGATGGAAACTCAAAGAGGGTAGATTCAGATTAGATCTAATGACATTTTTCCCAATGAGGGTGGTGAGGCCCTGGCACAAGTTGCCCAGGGAAGCTGTGGAAATGTCCAAGGCCAGGTTGGAGGGGGCTTGGAGCAACCTGGAAGGCTGATGTTTGTCCAAGCTGTTAGTGCAGGTTGGCTCCAAAATCAGGGTTGTGTTACTCAAAAACTTTATTTGGGGACCTTATCATGGTCTCCGTGAGGCTGAGCCCTGACACAGGCCCAGGCTGGCCTGGCCAGTCCATGTTCAGTGTGAGTGGCACCAAAACACATTTAATTAAGCAACAAAGCCTTCATGTACCTGAGTGATGCTACAGCAAGGGCCTGTTAAATGGGTTTGTGTGCATTTATATTATAAGCACATGTAATTAAAACGCTCGTAACTTCTGGATGAACTGTCTTCCATCTCTGTGTACAGCCCAGTGGCTTTTCCTCGTGAGTGAAAGCAGAGTCAGATTTTAATTAGGATGTAATTTAATATCACCGGCTTCTCTGTCTTGCCAGCAGGAACTGCTGTGTCTGGCTGGTGATGGCTGGGGACAAACCTGCCCTGGGTGACACCAGCCTTCCCTCAGCATCTCCTGGGTTGCCTAAGGGCCTCCGCTGTGTCCCGAAGCACCAAGAGAATTTTGCAGCTGATTACATAGGATGGCTCAGAACATCTTCACCTCCTCTCAGGACCTGAGCTTTCCTCCTATGTCTTATTGCTTGGTTTTTGCTTTAATTTTGCTGCAGAGCATACAAGGGGAGGATTTGCAATGTGCTACAGCCTAAGAAGCTGGAGTGTGAGAGAAGCAGTGACGGGGAAAGTGATCCAACAGTACCTGAACTTGGCTTATCTACCCAGTGAGCCCAGCACAAACCCCTCCGAAAGGGTCAGAAGTGCCAGGCAGCAGGCCCAGGCTGCATGCCAAGGGTTCACTCCATGCCATGGTTAGGGATGGGGTAGATCCAGTCCAGAGGGATGGGAGATGCTGTAGCCCCAGCACTGCCAAGCATTCAGCCTGTGTGCTGGGTCAGCACCCTGGCTGCATTTCTTACCTCCCATTTCCGAAGGAACAGAGCCTGGCTGTGCTGCAGCACCGTTCTTCTCCCTGCTGAACCTTTTCTTGAGTTGGTAACTTTGCATCTCAGGGACTCAAAATGTCCCTTCCCAAGCCTGTAGCTGTGGGCTGGTGTCTGTCTCACTAATGGAACCCCACTGGCTCTCCTGGGCTCCTTGGTTGAAACAGATTAGCACAAAGTGGGAACATTCCCATAAAATTACCTGGGGCTGCAGCGTTTGCAGGCTGGAGGCCTCTAGAGGGTGTCAGGTAATGAACTTAAGTTGCGGATGTATTTTCTCTCTTCATGGAACAAAGTCAATCGAGAAAAAGGGAATTGCTATGCCTTGGGTATTTGTAAGTGCTTCTCTTCAATATATTTCAAATCTAGAAATATATTTAACTCCCCTGAAGTCAGCACAGAGACCAAACCTGTCCCAAATCTCAGATGTAAACCCTGCAAACCGTGTAAAACCCACCAGCCAAGCTGGGACTGTCCTTTCTCCAACCTGGCACTGCCACGGCCCCAGCAGTGCTGATCACCCCAAGAGGTTTTCACAGCTCACAAAATTCCAGGTGTGAACTGTCAGAACCGGTGCCATGTGGTTTATGTTGATAAATGCCCCCGATTTTTTATGGGATTACACCTACAGCAGCAGCTTTTCCTTCTCCAATAGACGTTGTGTTGCAGCAGAAGCACTGGTTCAATAAAGCCCTTAAATATACACTTTATCTTAAGCATGTTGGAGATTACATCCCTCTTTAGCAAAGCATTTAAGTATGTGCTTAATTTAAGGATTTAATTAAGGATTTTAATTGTAGACTTCAGTATGTGCTTACCTGCTTGGCTGAATATGGGTGGGATTACTACATGCTGAAGATTTCTACATAAAGTAGTGACTAATTCTGTCTAAATGAAGATGTTGCATTATTCTCACATAAGGCAGTTAAAATATAAATAAGGAAAAGGCAAGAAGCAGTTAACTCAATTCCTCCAGTGAAAGTAGCATCCATGACCAAATCTGGGTTGATTAAAATCTAATATTATTATTAGTTATAAGCACTAAAGTGGTAGTGCTGATCAAGGGAAAGCAGCACCTTAAAACTGAGTCTCCAGCTCACGAGCTTTAATTATGAGGCAGGAAGGATTCAGCCACCTCATGGGTGACAGGGACCTTGAAATGTAAATGGCCACCAACTAATGGGCTGTGGTGTCATTTCCCCAGTCATTAGGGATTTTAAGATGATTTCCTAAGGAAAGAGAGTTTCACCAGCCTGTTTGTTGGACCATTTCCATAACTTCTGAACTCAGTGACAAATTTCATCTAATTGAGAAAAATAAAAATATTCCAAAGATACCAAGGTCCAACAAGTGACTGGTTTGTTGTTTCTTCAGTAACATTTGCTGTCAGTGGAGAGCTTCCTCCATCTCAGGACTGGGACAGTGTGCTGGGTTTGGCTGCGATGGAATTCATTTTCCTCAGAGCAGCTCCCCTGGGGCTGTGTTTTGGATTTGTGCTGGAAAGTGTTGATAAAAGAGATGGTTTTGTTAGTGCTGAGCAGGGCTTGGACAGCACCAAGGCCTTTCCTGCTTCTCCAAGCAGTGAGGAAACTGGGGGGGGGACACAGCCAGGACAAGTGACCCAAGAGATATCCCAGATCACATGGTGTCACGATCAGCACAAAGGGAAGAAGAAGGAAGTTTGGATTGAAACTTTCCTATTCCACTGGCGTCTTACAATGCCCTGAAGCTCACAAGTTCAGAAGGCACACGTGTCTGAAATCTGATGTGAATTATTGGTGAGGATGTTTGCTTTTTGCATGTCTGGAAAGTGTGGATTTGTGTCCACCTGTGCCCAGTTCATGCACCCTCGATTCAGGACGGACATTCAGGGGCTGGAGCATGTCCAGAGACGGACACGGAGCTGGGGAAGGGTCTGGAGAGCAATTCTATGAGGGGGACTCAGCCTGGAGGAAAACAGGCAAGGGGGTGGTCGGGCTCTGCTCCCAGGCAATTGGTGACAGGATATGAGGACACAGCCTCAAGTTGTGCCAGGGGAGGTTCAGGTTGGAAGAATCAGGAAGAATTTCCTCACTGCAACAATGGTCAGGCCTTGGAAGGGGCTGCCCAGGGAGGTTTGGAGCCCCCATCCCTGGAGGTGTCCAAGGAAGGGCTGGATGTGACACTCAGTGCTCTGGGCTGGGGGACAAGGTGGGGATCAGTCACAGGCTGGACTCAGCGATCTCGGAGGTCTTTTCCAACCTCAATGATAATGTGATTTCAACACAAAGCACTGATACCACCCAGAAGCCCAGGAGTCCCTGTGCTTTACTGCTAAAGGCAGCCAAATGCTTCATTGTTTCTTTGCTGGCAGCAGCCAACAGCCAAGCCAAGAGGATGTGTTTGACTCACAGCTGCTGCCCACGGGCAGGGCAGAGGGTGGCTCTGGCTGTGCCAAGGTACCTGACATGAGAGAGCAGAGAGAAAGCTGGTCCTACTGGAGTGGGATGGCAGAGCTTCACGGTCAGCCCACCTTCAGCTGCAGCTGCAGGAACATCCAGGGCTGTGTCTGAATGGAAATGGAATTTCCACTTGGAAATGGGAGATCAGACACTGGGTTAGAACTCGGCTCATAAAAAATGGCGAGGAAGGGGAAGCTCCTGCTCCTGCAGGCTGTAATGGTTTTCCTGAGGGGAACCCCATGTGTTGGCCAGACAAGCTTAAATCCAGCCCTTTGCTGGTGCTTTGCCTTGGCCCTTGGACTCTCTACCCTGCAGGGAGTGAGCCCAGCTCAGAGAAGGAGCCTGTGTGTGCCCATCCTGCCTGTGGCTCTGCCTTGGGCTCTAACCGCTCCGTGGGACACCTTGGCAAGGCAAAGGCTGAGGCACCATGTGGCACTCTAAAGTCTGCCCGTGGACTGCTCAAAGCTACTAAAATTGAAGTATTTTTGTCTTCTTGTGTGATATCTCAAGGTATCACAAGCCCTGACTGGATTTTTTTTCTTTTAAAGTTTACATATTGAGCCATCTTAAAATGCAGGAAGGGAAGTGATTGTCACCCAGAGAGAGAGATCAGGCGGCAGATACACGGACAGGCACCTATGTGAGAGCCTTTCCTGCAGATGAGCCGCCCCGGGAGATAACCCAGGCAGACAAAACAACATCACAGGCGCTTATCGACCCCTGTCGCTGCGACAGAACGATTTAAACAAACACGAGAAAATCTCCGTGGAATTTTATGTCTGGCATTTTTGTTTTCCACGTGAAGCACAAGAGATGCTTCTCCTTCCCCTTGTCTACACCTGCACCTGTTATTTCTTTACCCTCAGGTTCCATTCAGAGCTCTTTCAGACTGCATGATTATGCAAGATTAGGCTTCCAGCCTTCTAATGGAAGCAACAATAGGGGCAGCTTCAGACAGCAAATCCACTTGCGGAGGGAAAAGTACTTAAGGGATGTGTTCTCTGGAGCAGGAGGCAGTTTAGAGCTCAGTTCTGTGGCAGATGCGTCTGGAGAACAGGGGCTGAGACGGCAGTGGGGAAAAGGGGAGGGGAAGGGAAGGCAAGGCAAGGCAAGGCAAGGCAAGGCAAGGCAAGGCAACGCAAGGCAAGTGAAGGCAAGGCAAGGCAAGTGAAGGCAAGGGAAGGCAGGGAAGGCAAGGGAAGGCACACTGTGTGTTCAGTCTGTCAGTGAACATTTGTGTGAGTTGCTTTTACCTCTCAAAGCTTCACTGAGCAGCCCTTCAGCTGATGATGCAGAGCCCATGAGCTAGGTGATGCCTGACACTCACAGGTGCCATGTGCTTATCTTTGTGCACATCGTGCTTCTTCCCTCTTCTCTGAGAGGAGGGGAAAGAGAAACCTGTGGCATTTAAAAAGTGGAAATGGGAAAAGATGTGGTACTAAAGCTGAGCTGCCCAGGATCCCTCATGCCTTGCAGTGTGCAGGACAGGGTGAGCACAGGAGCCTCTGTGAGGAGTGCAGGGCACTGATGTTCTCTTACAGTGCAGAGAGGGGAAAATCTCTGCCAGTTCTGAGCCACATAAGGTACATGACCTACAGATGAGTCAATCTAATTTTATCCTGTAGTGAGCACTGGTGCACCTGTATAATGAATAGCACATTATCACATCTTTGTTTGACTGGCTCAGTGTATTAATATAGTCTTCAAAGCCTTTGGTTATCATGTTATTTGTTCTTTAATCTAATGTGTTTGGAGCAACTGGCTAGTGAGATGCAACCCTATTTATCCTTCTATGGGCAACAATAGCAGGAACAAATGTTAAACCACAGGAAAGAATGAAAAAAAAAATAGCAGCTCTATTTGTGCTGTGCTGAGATGTATTTCTTGGCAGCTCCAGAGATTCAACAGTCTGGTATTTATCACGATGAAACGCAGAAATGTCTGATGATTACATGAAGGGAAATAAAGAGACTGAGCATAAACTGCAGACTGAGAGATAAGGGCACATTTTTACAGCAGGCAGCTGCTAAAACAGAGCTGTGGAGGCAGCAGAGGAGGGTGCCCAGGCTAGGGCAGGGAGGGAGCAGAGCTGAACCCAGGGATAAACAGGACAGTTTAATACTAAGGAGGAGAATTAGGCAGCCTGCTTAATCACGTTATTTAGCATCATGAGGATTATTTTTAAGGAATTCATCCCTCCTTCATCTCCCATTGGAGAGAAGCAAAAGGCTGGCATTGGCTGTGGAGACTATTTAAGATCTTTCGTTTTGAAAGGAGCCCTTGGCATGTTCAGCCAGGGAATCTGTCCAGCACTGGCTGGAGCTGTGGCAGGGATTTAGCATCTTCCCAAATCCCTTGAGGACACAGTCTGCCTCTGGCTACGTGGCAGATCCTGGTTTTGAGGCACACTCTGGATTCAGAGCTGGCTCTGTTTGAAGGTGGGTGCTTGGCATGACCCCTCTGCCATGCTGCCAGTCCCTGCTGGAGTTGGGATACCAGGATTATTGAAACCAAGAGCTGAAGAGTCAGTTTTCTTACCGAATCTTAAAGGTCCAAGGAGTTCCTGGTGCAAGACCTTTGGTCAAGATTGTTTAAAGTTCGGGTTGGGATCTGAGAACAGAAGGGTTCAGATCTCTCAGTTATTGCCAAGTCTGTTATCCCACAAGAAACATGCTGGGATGGATGGATGGATGGATGGATGGATGGATGGATGGATGATGGATGGATGGATGGATGGGTGATGGATGGATGGAGGGATGGATGGATGGATGGATGGATGGATGGATGGATGGGTGGATGGAGGGATGGATGGATGGATGGATGGATGCTGGAAGATGGATGGATGGATGGATGGATGGATGGATGGATGGATGGATGGATGGATGACGGATGATGGATGATGGAAGGATGGATGGTGGATGGATGGATGGGTGATGGATGGATGGAGGGATGGATGGATGGATATATGGATGGTGGATGGATGGATGGATGGATGGATGGATGGATGGATGGATGGATGGAGAGATGGATGCATGGATGGATGGATGCATGGATGGATGGGTGGATGGATGGATGGTGGATGGATGGGTGGATGGATGGGTGGTGGATGGATGCTGACAGAGGGTCATGTTGGTTACAAAGAGCAGCCTGTGTTGTCAGGCAAGGACCAACCACCAGTTTAATTTTAGGGCTACAGTTATGAACCAGGTTAAGATTACCGTTCAGAAAAGGAAATGTGCCATTGCCTGCACTATCCTAGACAGGCCCCGTTCTTGTCTGAAGGATGAAGGACAAAATATGATGGATAAAGGATGATGATGAAATTCATTACTCTGTACAGAGGGAGAGAAGCTCCTGGTTTTTAGCAGCTGTATCCCAGTGATGGAAGTCCTCCATTTCCCCAACATGAGCACAGAGATAAAGTAACACATGTTCCTTGTGTTCTGGCTTCATTTCATCCTTTTGCAGTCTGGCACACTTGATGCAAGCCTCAAGGGAATGATGAATTACTCTCTAGATCTGGCATCTCCTAAGAACAGTTCAATAAAACATATGGACACTCTGTATATAACATAGATTTTAGAGTCTTTGTAGGGTTAACAAAGGTAGTACCATGAGCCTCTGCCTGGCAGACTCTTCTGACAGATGCTTCCCTCATCCTCTCTGCCCCAAATAAAACCACCAGCCTTTCAGGATCAATAATCTCTTCTCCTGCAGGCAAGGAGATTGCTGAGTTACCCTGGCAGCCTCCGAGGCTGGAGAGCAGACCCTGTCACTCAACAGGGCCGAGGGCATCAGAAGCAATTAAAGAAAAATTAGAATTGATTTGAAGAATGTAATAATCATTCATCTAGCTGGGGAAAAAAAAGGTGTTTCTCACTGAAATATTAGGAAGGGTTGGATTTACCCTCTGCTAAGTATTATGGCACCCATAGAAGTCTGAAACCTCAAGGTAAATTATTTAATTAAGGAACAAGAAAACAATAAGGTTGCAAATCAATGCAGAGACTAAGGCAGGGAAATGGGCAGGGAAGACTTTCTGATTTCCATGTGGGCCCAAAGGAACAAACCAAGTATCTCCCTGGCCCCCATGCCTGCCTTTCCACAGAAATTTTGCTTCCCAGGAGCTTGCCCAGCTCATTTCTCAGCCACTCCTCCAGCTGCTCCTGGGTGGTTCTCACAAGCCCTGTCCTGTGCCCAGATGTGCTCAGTACAGGGTAACCTTGAGGGATGCTGATCTCCAGGTACAGAAAAGGCAGAAAACCAAAGCTGAGTAACAAAACAAAGCGGTTTTGAGGGAGAATCTGAAAACAGCCAGAGCCTGTAAGTGTCTCTGCTTCACTCATCTTCCTAAAGCCTTCAGGAAGGGCCACATCTTTCATGTTCAGGATGTCCCTGCTACAGAACACATACATCAAACCCTGGATATAAAGGAGTAATTAAACAGCACTGCTAAAGGGATATCACAGGATGGGCTTGATTACAGCTCACCCAGAAATGTCTTCCCAAGTCCCAGGCTCTCTGACATGATTCTCCCCCCCCTTCCTCTGAATTTCTTCCCGCATTAATTTCAACCAGGCCCGGGATTATTTGAAGAAGGGCCTTGGGGAGACTTGTTCAAAGGCACTGCCACCACGACTGCCTTTGCTTTTCTGAACTGAGGCATTTCACTCCTATCTGTCTGGACATACGAGCTGCTCAGCACTGCTTCATTAGGCAAGTTATTTTTAAATTCCCAGAAAGAGCAAAACATTGAGAGAGGAATTAGCATTTTGCCGCTGAAACAGCTGCAAAAAAGGATTGGCAGAAGGCACTGGGGGTCCCCCCTGCCAGCACTGTGATTACCCAGACAGCAGTACCCAGGCACTGCCACCGCTCCAGCTGCACAGGAGACATTAGAAATCCAAGACAAGGATTGACAAGTGACCATCACAACTGTGTTCTGGGTGTAAGAGGGTGACCATCAACACAGAAAATCTTGGGAATATCTCTCTTCCTCCAGCCCCGTTCTGGGTATCCCACTTTTTCTCCTCTGCATTTTTCTCTGAAAGATTTTGACGCTTAAAACCTCCGTTCTGGTGTCTCCACACAAATGAAGGAAAGGATAAGGTCTCCCCACAGGCCTTGCCTCCCCTAAACAACAACCAGTGGGCACCTGATCCTATCAAAATGCCAAGAGACAGCAACAATGCTGATGTTAATTGGGTGTATTCTCACTTTGAGTTTCCCAGTGGGTAATTGTGGTCTTCTAGCCCGGAGTTAAAGCAAAAGGACTGGCAATAAATTGCCAGAGGCACATTTTGGTAGCTGTTGTTTTGGAAATGCTGATTGCCCAGAGGATTGTGCTGCTGAGGGCAACCACGACTCACACTGGGGTTAATGTGAAAAAAGGGTTGAATATGGCCTGAATGTGGCCTGGGCCTGAGAAGGGAGGAGAGATCAGGTGCAAATGGCCTTTCCAGCTCCTTGGGAGCACAGGGGCATCCCAGCCAAGGAGGTTGTTCCTGCCTGGCTCACCCCTCCCTTCAGCCACAGGCTTTCTGTATTTATTCAGAACAAATCTACCAGGAGCTGTTCTGATAACCTGCTCCCAATTCCTGCCTAATGAAGGCCGCTGGATTCCTCTGAATTAATTCTTGTTCAAACTAGAGCGTTTCCTCTGGAAAAAAAAATGATCTCATGAAGTGTTTCCAGTGATTCTCCAGTGACAGGAGCTCTGCCACAGTCGGCCAGTTGTGGATGGGCTGTTTCAAGGGACAGCTTTCCCCACTCCCCAAAATACACACCAACCTGGACTGATGCCCAGCTACCGATCACTACTTTGCCAGATAAATCAGAGAACCCCAGACTGGTTTGGGTTGGAAGAGACTTTAAAGATCATCCAACTCCACCCCCTGACATGGGTGTTTCACTGTCCCAGGTTGCTCCAACCTGGCCTTGGACATTCCAGGGATGGGGCAGCCACAGCTTCTCTGCCCAACCCGTGCCAGGGACTTACCTCCCTTTAGTGTTAAATCCGCCATGTGCCTTCCTAGAGACTGCATGGCAAGTGTTCCTTCACTTTTTACACTTTTCAACCAACTGTGTTACAAGTGATAGAACAAGAAGACACAGTCTTAAACTGCGTCAGGGGAGATTTAGACTGGACATTAGAAGGAACTTTTACACAGAGGGGGTGATCTCTCAGTGGAATGGGCTGCCCAAGGAGGTGGTGGAGTCACCATCCCTAGAGGTGTTTAAGAAAAGGTTGGATGATGTACTTGGTGGCATGACCTGGATATCAGGGTAGTGTGTTATAGGTAGGATGGTGTGTTGGTAGTTTTCCAGCTTTACTGATTCTGTGATTCTGTGTTCCTTGAGTGTTTTCTCATGAAGGAGAGAACCTTCTGTGAGCCCTCACATAAAACCACCTTTGTCTTCCCTGCTGCCTCCCTTTTGGGTTCCATGGAAGCACCAGCTCGTCTTGGCAGAGCTCATTAGGAGCTGATTATTCCTCTTCTGAGTCACTCTTTCCCATGACTTTGTCACCCACCCCTTCGTCCAGCTGCTGCTCTATTCTTAGAGTAACGACTTTACATCTGGTGGCACTGGAAAAACATGTTGTTTATTTAAGCTCAGCTCATTAAGTGATCCAGAGGAGGTTTGGTGCCAGCGAGCTGCCCCAGCCCCTGTGCAGCTACAGATCACCAGTAATGATTTACATTTTCTCACAGGTCACCCATCACACATTAAGTGTGTGGGGTCGAGATCTGACAGGAATGGAGCTCTGCAGAGTTCCGTGGTGTTTCTGCTCATACATAATTACATTTGGAGACCTATCAGTGAGTTTTCAGTCCAATTAATATTTGTTGTGTTGACTTGCATCGTGTTTTCATTGAGAAAGAGGAATGGTAGAAGTCAAGATCATGTGAACCATGACATTAAGGAAAATATCTGGCTAAGACAACAAAGAATACTTTTCACGATGTTACAGCATCTCCCTGAAATTACGTATTTATCAGCCTATTATTTACTGCTAATAATAAATTAGAGCCTATTGCTACTATAATTTATTACTTGTGGTAATTCTTTCTTAGATATTATTAATTGCAGGATGTCCAGGAATATCTTTCATTAAGTTTTCACACAACAAATGGCTGTAACAAATTTCCTCTGTGAGGGGCCCAGTGCCCCCCCCTGGTTCCCACTGGCCAGTTCTGCCACTGGAAAGAAATAATAAATAATTAATAAATAAATAAATTAATACTAGAAATAAATTATTTTTAAATTAAATAAAGATAATGATAACAACAACAACAAAAAAATCATCTGGTAAGTGTGATAAGGAATTTGTTAGGATGAGGTAACTTTTCCAGTCTAAGATTTCATTCTCTTCTACCTGCAGAGCTTTTGGTTTCCATTTGACCATTTCAGACGAGCTTTCTTGCCTCAGGGTTTTAAGGAAATCTACAAACTTCTGTGCTTAACACATGCCAAAGTCGGCTTTTCCAGAATAGAAATGAAGCTCCTGCATCAGGAGACAATTTTTCTACAATCGATAAATTCAGATGTGAGAATTTTTGAAGGAGAAAGGACAGAATCATCATTCAGTCACACATGGATATTCTTGCATGGCCTAGGACAAGTTTGTCAACCAGCAGGGAAAACTAAAATCCCTTAAAAAGCCATTTTTTGTGTGAAAACCCTGAATATTTCCTTTCTTTCGTTACCTGCAGCAGTGACCTGAGGAACTTCTATTTTCCAGTGCATTTTCCCAACGTATTTGACAGAACTTCACAGATCCTGCTTTCATCACAATCTTTGTATGTAACTTTCTTTCAGAAGCTACAGCAAAACCAAGTCAACTTAAAAAGCAAACAGCAGCCCAGGTAGTGTGGGGAAAGTCAGAGTTCCTGCCTTTACACTGCCCAGTTTGTTCAGTGACAACTGGCTCAGTTCCTGCCTCTGCCACTGCTTTGACTCTACAAGGATCTGAGTTGGGCAGGTCTTTTATTTTTAATATTTTTGCTTCAGGTTTAGAAGCTCCCGAGAGATTCGGATTTTCCTCACCTCACTGCATTTGGATTATTACTTATCTGTATTGTGAAGAAGTTATTTTAATATCTTTTTTTTTAAAAAAAAAATCCCAACAAACCAGCATTTTTCTCATCTATCACTGCATACCTAATAAGCAGTTTTTAAAACCCTGGAGGATTTAAAGCAAATTTATTTACCCTTGTTGAAGGAAATGATATTAAACTTACCATGGAAAAGTGTTGTAATTCTCTTTTGCTGTACATAGAGTAGCAAATTGAAAACACTTAAGTAGGAATTACCCCACGCTCTTGCTAGAGATGTTGGATTTTTTCCCTATATGGCAAAATTCTGCAAAGGATGCAAAGGACTGGTGTGATTTAAACTCACTCTCCCAACTCCAATTTGCTTTTTATAATGTGGACCTTTTGCAAACAAGTTTTATGATGGGCTGGGTATCACCTCTGCATCACTCCAACTCTATCCTCTGTCAAATATCCCCTGTCCTTCTGCAGCTGTAATAAACTCTCATGATTTATGTTTAGGTTATTTCAACAAAAATCTAGTTGGGAACCTCCATCTGCTCCAGGTGAAGCTGGGATGGCTTCAGCTCTGCTTCAGGAATGATTTTGGAATTTTCCTTGCCTGGTTCCATGCTGTGGAAATTAAAATTGAGGAGAAATATGTCCTTTACCACTCCATCCTTTCCAGCACTGACACGAGCAGTGCCTTGGAGAGCTCAAGTCTGACAGGGAACATTCAATCTGTGACTATATAAAACAATTCACATTAAAATTTGGGCTTGTCTTCCTATGCCACAGATTCAACAACTTTTAAAAGCATCACATCCTTCAACTTGAGAGTAATCTCATTATTATTATTATTATTATTATTATTATTATTATTATTAACAGCCAAAAAGAGAAGCAAAGGTGTCTTGTGGGCTTCCCAAAACTGTGTCAATTCTCAGGAATATGTTTTTTCCTCTATGTATGGGATATTAATTGAAAATGAAGATGATTTCCTTGGAAGGCCTTTGCAAGATAAGATTTTTTTAGACATTACAGTGTGATCTTTCAAGACTCTGTGGGAATCCCTCTATGAGAGACAAGTCTGCAGAACCTTCACCTTTCCCTCTCCCTACACTCCCTTGGTTAAAACCCAGATTATAGTGTTTTCTCTCCTCTGCCATGATACAGGAACGCGGGGATACAATCTTAAAGAAGTCACTAACCCTTTTTTATTTGCAGAACTACGAACTCTGTGGTTTCTTCTAAATCACAGACATTTCCCTTATTACATTTGACATGTCAGATCCCACCCTGACCTTCCAGGACCAACAACTGAAGATAATCAGAGAGCAGAGGCCAGCTGCAGATCCAAATATTTTTAAACAAGCACACTTGTCACATTCCTTTTTTTCACCAAAACACTAGAGCTTTAAAAAGACAATTTCATTTAACCATGAATCAGGCAAGAGACATTGTCATGTCCTGCCCTGATTACCAATACTCTGCTCCTTCCTGGCATGGAGAGCTGTTTCCTCTTCCCAGAGAGGCAAATCCCCGTGGACTAGCAGCCAATGAATTATGGCAATCTGATGTCACACACATACATGATTTGGGCTGGCAGAAATACGTTCGTGTCACAGTGGGCACCCATTCTCAATTTGATCTGGATGTCGATATGATCTAGATGTCTATAGTTGGACTATAGGTTGGACTGGATGATCTTCAAGGTCTTTTCCAGCCTTATCTATACTGTGATACTGTGATATAGTTGCTACAGCTCATACAAGCGAAAAGCACAAGATGTTTGCAAACACTGGCTCATTTTTTTTTGCTGTCCTGGGTGTTCCTCAATGTATTATATCTGACAATGGTCCAGCTTATTGCTCAGAAGGGGTGTGGGGTTTCCTCAACAATTGGGGTGTCTCTCATACTACAGCTACACCTCATTCCCACACAGGGCAAGTCATTGTTGAACGTGCCCATCAGACCCTGGAGGAAATGCTTCAAAAATAGAAAAGGGGAGAGAAGCTCCTCAGTCCACAAGAATGACTTTGGAAAGGATTGGATGTTCTTAACATTTTGAATTGTAATGAAGCAGGACGAAGGGGGGGTGGAAGGACAACACACATCCCAAGGTGTTGGGTCCTCACAAACCTCCACTGTTGGTGAAGGATCCAACCACAGGGTGTTGGACGGGGCCCATGGATCTAGAACCTGGCGAAGGGGACACACTTGTGCTTCCACAGGTTCAGAAGCACGACGGGTTCCCTCCAGCTATTTGCAACCTTGTATCACAGTATCACAGTATAGATAAGGCTGGAAAGGACCTTGAAGATCATCCAGTCCGACCTATAATCCAACTAACCCAACATCTACATCTAGATCATATCACTCAGTACCTCGTCCAGCCTCCCCTTGAACACATCCAGGGTTGGTGACTCAAGCACCTCTGTAGGCAACCTCACAAATTCCTATACTACAAAACTTTGCATGTTAGAGCTAAACAGGACACGCAGCAGTTTTATGACAATTGGAGGTCCAGTCCAGAATTCTGGAACTCATCCGAAATAATTTTTGGATGCATCTTTTCTCCAACTGGTACTGCACAAGCTTTAACTACATTAAACAAACTTGGCTGTTGGCTTATGAAAGAAATTAATGCTACTAGTTTAGCTCTTACAGGTTTGTTAACTGATGTAGATGCCGTCAGACATGCGACATCACAAAATCATGCTGCCATAGATATTTTCCATCCCTGTAGATGGTTTTCTCGGCTAAAGGGATTTGGACCTTGGGCAAAATGACTTTTGGGTTTAGGTATTTTTATGCCAGTAGGCTTTTCGCTTATTTTGCTTTGCGTATCATGTTTATTATCCCGTGTACAATGTATGATTAATCACAGCTTTAACCGTGTGATGACTATGCAACTGAACACTCTAATGGCTTAAAAAATCTTAAATGAAAAGGAGAGAAATGTAGGAGTGAAACCTGATGGAATGGATGGGGCTGTGGGACCTGCACAGCTCAGCCAGCGGAAGGGATACAAGAATTAACTGTGCATGGGGCAGACAGCAAAGTAGGACACAGGCAAAGATCAGCTGGTGAGAAACTCTCTGGAACTTGCTGACAGAATGGAAGGAGTGCCTATGATGTAACCTGCAACATTATTGGACAGTTGGGCTGTGATTACTTCTTTAGAGCGATAGTCTTATTACGTAGGGGGCATTAAAAAGCATAAGACGTAATGACAAACACGTCTCTTTGCACCCACGGTGAGCGCCCGGTGCAAACCCCCACAACCCACCCCCGCCCCACCCTCCGCTTCGCCCCCTCCAAAATGGCGGCCGCCCCTGAGGGNGGCTGAGGGAACCGGCTGAGGGAACCCGCTGGGGGAACCGGCTGAGGGATCCCGCTGGGGGAACCGGCTGGGGGAACCCGCTGGGGGAACCCGCGGGGCCCTGCGGCCCATCCGGCCCTCCCCGAGCGGCTGGGAGCTCCCCCGGGCCCGGTGGAACCGGGGGGGTTTGGCTGTGCCCGGGCTCGGCTCCTCTCCGGTTCGTCACGTCATCTTTGCTCTGTCACCGGAGAGTCCTGGGCAGTTCTTCCCCTGCCCCTTTTAACGCTGTTTGTGGACGTTCCAGGTTTCTGTGTGTCCGGCTGGATGTGTTTTATCTTCGCTGCTCTGCTTTAATCGAGGAGCAGTGCCAGGTTGTATCAGAGTGTATGTATGTAACGTAATTATTGACATTTGTGTTACCTTGATTTTTTTGTACGGAGGAGGAGCCTGGCAAAAGGTTCCACGGCAAAAAAACCCAAAACCCTGGTTGTTTTTTTGTTTGGGTTTCTTTAACAGTAGTTTTGTTTGTTTTGCCATTTTCCAGGAAGGTGGGTACAGAGAAGCCTCTAAACAGGAATTCAGACCTGGTCGTACCCAGTGGTGTCATCCCACATCACGTTTGTTTTCCCTGCCCACTTTGCCAAGTGGAAAATAGCTGTCAAAACACTGAACAAGTTCTGGCGCTAATTTGTCCCTGAAGTTTTAAGTTCAGTGACTTGTCAAGCCTTTAAAACAAATAAACAATTGGCTGCTTCTTCAGCAGTTAATGATCTGGAATTGAGAGTCAGAGGTTTAGTTTTGTTCCAGTGCCCAACCAGCACTTAAACTGTGTTCCCTCTCCACGTTTACCATTTAGGAATTAAAGGAATTATAGCGTGGAATTGTGTCACGGGGAAGGGAAAGCACACTGCACGTTGTGAAATTGAGGGCTGCTTGTTCTGGTAGACCACTAAAACACAACAACCCTTCGCCAGCACAAATGTTTGTCACTGGAGTGTCTGTCTCATGTTTATTTTCCATATTACCGGATTCAGGGATGTGCCGGGGTGTTACAAGTGTCTGGTCTGCACTGTGTGTGTTTGGGGGGGTTTTATGGTATTTTTAGAAGAATGTGATCCTTAAATGGGAAGGTTTTCAAAACATCACTATCGCTGCCTGGCTTGTTCCTTTGCTCTTTGGAATGTATCAAAGTGAATTCCTTGATCTTAGAACAATTCCAGTCGCGGTGGAGTTTGTTGTACTTCTTCATTTCACAGCCATAATGTTATGACTTCATATATTTGAGTCTAACGTTTGCATATAAATCCAGTTTAATGTAGGTAAACACATGACTGCTGTTCTATTTTTGTTTAGAACTTGGTTTTCCATGTATTCAAACATCTGACTCTAAACACTATTGAATGTTTATCCAAGTCTCTGATTTAATCTCAGTCCGGGTGAAAGCTCAGTGTGGAAACTCAGCTTTTTACTCCAGCTCTGCAGGGTTGTGCCTCTCATCAGACCATCCCTTGAATGTGTAGAACTCAGCTCACATTTTTTTAGTTTAGTTATTTAAAATCTTCTGTGAGACCTGAATTCAGTGGCGAAAGGCAGAACTGTGTTAATTTTGTTTTCCTCCTGTATGTGCAGAGTGTTGTTTCAGTGAGTGCAGATGACCCAGTGCAAATCCCTGCGTTTTGGCAGTTGTTCCTGTGGTTTGTTTTCACAGCTCCATCTTGGTTCCACATGCTCTCAGGATTCTGTCACTGCCCTGGTTTCTTCACTCCTCTCTCACTTATCAGGAGCTGTTTCTCTTTATCTCAACAGTTGGTTCTGTTGAAGCATTCCTCCTCTTTTTTTTTATATTCTGTGGAATTTTCTGCAACTGTTGTGCAGAAATATTCATCCACATGTTCAGAACGACATCTTGGTGTAGGGCCCTTGCTTTGAAACACAAAAAAATCAGCTGAGTGGATGTTTAGTGCTCCTTGTTAAACAGGCAACTCAATTTTATGGCACTCTACACAAAATGCTTCAGTCGAAGGCAGAATTCTCTTCCAGCTCTCCAAAAGTGGTGCATGTTCCGTGATAACTGTGGAGTCAAAGAGGACACAGTTCCTGAGTTTAAATTTTGTGGGAAGTTGAGTAGAAATCTAACAAGAACCAAAGTGGAAATAGAAAGTAAGATTGTCGGGGGTGGGGGAAAATATCCAAAATTCATGATGCAACTTGGAAAACTAGAGGAGTTTGTTATGTTTTACTGTGTATAAGACGCAGAGGAGTGGATTGGACCTGGGCAAAAAGAATAAAACCCAAACAAAGTTGGCATGATGAAGCTCTGTGTATAATGCAAAGGGCTGACTTTCATTTCTCTGTCTTCTGGGATCTTTTCCCTTTACTGATGGGATTCACTGGCAGCTCTTCCCTCAGAGCTTGCAGGCTTGAATGATGAAATATTTAAGATGAAAACGTAGTTTCTGCCGTGTCTTACCTCCTGAAAAATAGGATCCTGACAGGCATCACACCCTTTAACCCTGGGCAGATGCAGCCCTTGGAAGGTGGGGTTCTGTGGTGCTGGGGTGGGAGAAGTGCCTGTTCCCGTGTCATTGGAGCCGTGGAGCTGCAGGGAGGGATGGCCTGTGGGGGCTGCTGAAGGCAGAGCTGGTGGAGAGCCCTTGGAAAGGCAGCTGTGCAGTGCTTGGGGACAGCTGCAACGTCTTGGAGGTTTAATAGAAAAATAAAATAAAATAGTCTGGGAGAACCTAAAGCAAAAAAAAAAAGAGGATTTTGTGCCTTCCACTCCTGAGTCACTTCCTTTGTGCAAGGGTTGTGCAGACTGGATGTAAGCAAGGTGCTCAACTGGTTGAAGTAGCTAATGACGGGGTTGTGAATCACCAGTGGGAAGTTGTGCTGAGGGCATCTATGAAGCACTCACTGCCATCCCCTTCTTTGTGTACACCAAGGAATTAACTGTGCTCCTGGGACGTGAGGGAGCTCAGGAAACATTCCTGAGTTCTCCTGGAAGGCTGAAATACCGGTAACACCTCCATGGGGGGAGTGCTGGAGGAGGTTCTGGTTGCACCGCTGAGCTGTGTCTGCAGTTTAACTAATTCCATGCCTTGTCCTGTTAAAACCTGCTCCGTAAATCTAATGACTATTAAAATTAGAAGGTACTTCTTTTTTCATTTAATTTCATTTCATTTAATGAGTGACTTCTGAGTTTGTCAGAGCTTCTAAGTTTCACCTGGTTGGTTTGATGAGGGGTTTAATGTTCCATGGGATTTCTTTTAAATCTAAAAAAAAATCAGGAATGCAGGTTAAGGCAGTGTCTTGGTGTCCAGAGCAGATAAGTCGTGTCAGGAGATACCATGTTTGTGAAAGAGGAAGGACTGTGTATCATATAGTCTAATATACATCATGTATTATCATAAATATATCAATATATATCATATATTAGTACTGTTTCCGGAAAGAATTCTAAAGTCTGAATTGTTGTTGAAGGTAAATGGATAACACATGTGTTGTCCCTGCTTGCAGTCCCACTGGGTTGTACATTCCTGGCTGGATTCAGTTTACACACAACTTGGCATCAACGAAAACATAAAATATTTCTTGTGCTGTGAGAATGATAATTGTGCATTCTTGAAGGAATACCTAGTACTGTTAAAATTACTCCTTTCCCAAAGGGCAGAGTATTCCTCTTGAATAAACGAATGTACCAAACAATGGCTTTTGTGAGAGCTTGCTGCAGTCTGGAGCAGCCGTGGAGAGAGCCAGTCATTTGTGCTCTGAAATCTCTGAGGTGGCTGAAGGGAACTGCAGGGAAGACACTTCCCTGACTTGTGGGAGGATGGGAACATCAATTAAGGATTCGCTGTAAATAGTGGATATTCAGCTGCCAAAGACTATTTCCTTTTTTTTTTTTTTTTAAGGAGAAAATAATGTGCTCTGGCAACAATCCTCTTGCTTTGTGGAACCTTTGGGTGATCATCCCCTCCGGTTTCATGGCTGGGTGTCTCAGCTGAAGTTGGCAATAACCAGCAGATCTGAACTTCCTGCTCTAACTTGTGACCTTCCCCACCCTTTGTCAACTCAGTGCTGACAAGGAAGGACAATAAAGAAGGAAATTCTGAATCTTTTAGCTTGGATAAGAACAAAGTCTTAATTTGAGTTGAACTAAACCTCTGGAAGAAAGGGAAGCAGAGCTGAAGCCTACCTGCTTATTAGACAATCAAATGTTGGTTATTGTGCTGAGTTAATTGTGCAGCTGTTGGGTTTCCCTGGGTTATGGAGGCAGCTTCCTTAAGCCAGGCTTAATTTCCTGCGGGGGGCTGAGCCTGGGGCGGGCTCCTGAGTGAGGGACAGCTCTGCCCTGCTGTGCCAGGAGCAGGATTCCCTGGGGAATGCTGCTGCACGGCCAGAGGGGCCCTGTGGAGCTGTGCCCGGGCAGGAGCAGCCCAGAGCTTCTGGTAGGTTCAGCCTGGTGGTGGCGTCAAACTGCACGGTGTGCACAATGAGCTGAGTGCGCACCGAAAGGAGCAGAAAGCTGAGTTTTCATTTGCTGGGTTTAGCAGCAGAGCTCTGGTCCGAGGAGTATCATCCCCTTTGCTGTGCATTTCTGTATTATTCCCATCAATATTAAACATCCCATACGGGACAGCATTTCTGGGAGAGTGAACTTGGGGTACAGTGGGCTGCTGTAAATGGTTACAGTAGTAGCTTGCAGCAGGAAAACAAAGTGAGCCTGATATTAGTAGAAATAGTTGGAATATAAATTAAATTCGTCATTTGAGATCCCACCTCTAAGGCAAGAAAATCTTCTCATTCTTGCCCATTACCTGATTTTATGGTTTGGAAGGGAAGACAAGAGATGATGGAGGAGAAGAGAGGAGCAAACCTGGGAATAACTTACTCTGAGCATTTCCTAAAGAATCACCTGTACATCAGCCTGTTTGTAAAGAAGAGATTTTAATTTCCCCCACTTGACTAGTTTGGACTCTCCCTGTTTTCCTGACCAAGTGTGGTGCCCTCTGAATCCAGTGGACATTCCATGGCCAAGGTGCTACGCGGAGACATTCTGTGTGTGTGCATCAGTAAATCCTAAGCTGGCAGTCACTTGGGGGAAAATATTTTACAGAACTTTGTGCTGCTCCTGTTCCCTTATTAGCATTTTATTCCATTCCCTTATTATTGTTGACTTTGTTTCCTTGTTATCCAAAAAAAGGGAATACTGGTTAGGGTTTTGATGTGTATTCCCAGAGGCTTTAGTTTGGATGCAAGTCTCTTGCTCCAACTGAAGCTTTAATTCAGATGTTGCTTTTAAAAGCAGCTGTCATTATTTCTGGGATGTTCTCTGGAATGTCCTGAAGGGGTGTTGCTTGGAGCCATAGTTGTGCTTGTGAGAAGTGGATTGACTTTGAAGCGAGGTGTGTTCTGGCTGGAAGTACGTGCCTGGCATGTGAAGGGCACATGGATTTCCTAACCGAGCCCAGCTGGACATTCCTGCTGAAACCATTGCTCAATTTGCCCTGGGAACGGGGTCATTTGGTGTTGGCCAGCTCTGCAGATGTGCAGTCCTGACATTGCACCAGAGGTTTGGAAATGCAGGGAAGGCTGATGACTTCCATTTGACACAGGGGTGACCCTGGGATTGCTGCTCCCTGAAATAAAAGATGATGTAACTGCCCTGGTAAAATGGCAGAACTTCACAGAACCAAACAATCCCAGTAGCCCTGAGTGGCACCAAGTTAATCGCTGTCACTTAAACCCGAGTCCTAACTCGAGACTGAGAGTGTTGGAGCAGCAGTTTCATCATTTACAAGTGTGCAATAACGGGGTGCCCTGTCCTTTGGCATTTTTCTAGTGTTACACACCCAGGTGGTTGGTGCACTTTAATTCTCACCACCGCAGCTGCACTAAACTGCCCATGGAGATCATGCAGTGCTGGAAGCTGTGGGCAGTCTTGGCTTGACAGCCGTGCTGACAAACCAAAAAAAAAAAAAGCTGCTTTTTGCACCAGACAGATGTCCAAGTGTTGGAAATGTTCCAGTGAGAAGCAGAAAAACTTAATTCTTCCAGTATTTTCCTGCTATATGAAGTATGGCTTAAGTGAAAGGAATGTTTTCTGATGGGGAATGTTCCTGCAGAGCTTTTTAGCATGCAGAGGATTAGCTGGTTAATCACCCCTCTGAGTAACCAGATCCTACCAGTTGTGCAGGAAAACTGGGCGCTGTGAAGAGCGAGGCACAGCGCTCAAGGAGTTGTTTTCTCTTCGTTTGATAGATTTGCATGTCTCCTGCCTTTGCATGTGTTTCATTTATCAGATATAGACACTGTTCATCGATAATTCTCTTTGGAAGAGAGTCATTGTCAAGTGTTTCAGCCAGATGAGAGGATTGCATTTAAAAATGTGCAGCACAGAGGAGAGCTCGTCAAAGCAGATGTACAGCTGCTATATGCTGAGGTTTTGTGTTGGAAGTTTCGGTTGCCAACATCAGTAATTCAGTAAATGCTGAAGCTTGAAAACAAATTCTTCTCTTGATGTAAAACACTCAAGTTGATTTGACAAATCCTTTTGCTTTTTAAAGGAAATGAGAACGTGGTTTTTTGGCATATAGTATTCCATAGGACCTTCAGTACTGGAATTCTTCGCATCCCTCAATTCTGGGTGTGCTGTTCTAGGGCAAGAGTGTGATCAAGGATGGCTGATGCCCTGGCCTGCATTGTGAGGCACTTGTGACGTTGGGAATACAGTCATATCTCTGAATTGGTGAGGAACGGGTCTCCTGGGGTTTTTTTCCCCCCCACTTTACCAGCTTGTTGTAGTAACAATACATTCCAGGGAAGGTGGGAACCTTCCTGGAGTGAAAAGGGGAAAAAGCTCTCCTTATCTACTTTATCTACTTTACTGTACCTTTTGAATCAAAGGGGCTTTCGGTCAAAACATGTAGAAAAAGGAAGCAACAATTATTTACATCTTTGTATATATATATAAAGAAAAAAAATAAGAACAAACAGTCACATGATGGTAACAAGGAGGAAGGAAAAACAAAAAAACCCCAAAAGAACACTCCACCCACCTCTGCCCTCGCAGCCGTTGGGGCCAAATGGCCCATCCAGAGCCATCAGCTCTCCAGCCAAAAGAAAAGGAGTCCTCCAACTCCACCCAGCAACCCGGACTTTCATGCCGTCTTTCACTGCACTCAGTGAAGGGTTTGTTTTCTCCTTTTTCAGGTACTTCCCCACTCGTCAAGATGGAAAGCTCCGATTCTGGTGATAAAGGAAATCTTGATCAGTCCGAAGCACAACGGCAGAGCCAGCTGGACCGCCTGGATCGAGAAGAGGCTTTCTATCAGTTTGTGAACAACCTCAGTGAAGAGGACTACAGGCTTATGAGAGATAACAATTTGCTAGGAACACCAGGTGGGTAATGCTTGTCCATCCTGCTGGGATTGCTTGCAGGCCATTTGTCCTCTTTGTTCTCCTGAAGCTGTTCCACCCATTTGGTTTGTGTGCTGCACTTGTGTCCCATGGGAGGAAGTTGCTTCCTGCTGATTTGAGCAGCCCCCTGACTAGGGGAGAGGGAGTGAGGGTGGTGTGGATCCATCAGATAAAAGAGTCGTGGCAGGAACACCCAGATTTGACCAGTTCCAGTTATGGACCCTGAGATGGGAAAAAAATGTCTCTTAAGCATCTGTGTGCAACTTTTGTGCTGATGAGGTTGGGTTTGTGACTAGGGTGAGTCTGGTGAGACACATGGGCATTTTGATTTCAGTTCTCATTTGACTTACTGCTTCAAAGTGACTCTTTATAGGCTGATACCTCACTCTCAGACCATGCCTTCGACCTTTTTTTCATCTCTGTGAAAGTGTTACCCCAAATATTTAACTCTGGACAGCATTTAACTTGTAAATTGTAGAGATTACAGAATATAATATGAGCAGCAACCTGTTCAGCAGTGTCATGGTAGGGTTTCATCAGACAAGGGACAGACCTTGTGCCTTCTTTAGAAGCTTTTGATAATGCTTGCCATCCATATGTGATTTGGAAATATTTGTGGAAAATTGTGCTTATTTTCTAAGGTGAAATTACTGAAGAAGAGTTGCTGAGAAGGCTACACCAAGTTAAAGAAGGTCCACCCCAGCAAAACAGTGATGAGAATAGAGGTATATACAGTGTTTGTGCAAACTCTTACCTTTAGCACCCCGTACGGACCTTAACTTGAGTGCAGGAGTGGAACAAGTTAAGCCTAGGCAGGAGCAAGGTGAGCTTTGTTCCAAAACATTGTCTGCTATCTGCTGCAGAGGTCTGTCTGGGACAGGTTTCATTCAGAACACATTAGTTGCTTGTCTCAGGATAAAACAAAAGAAATGGAGCTTTGTTTTTAAAGATTGCCTTGCTGTCTGCTCCCTGCTGGGATGCTTTTTTATCATCCCCCTTCTGCAGAGCCTGGGGGAGGATGCTCAGAGCTGGGGTTCATTCTTCAGTGAGACACATTTGCTGCAAAGCTCTTCAGGTGAAGGCTCAGGACAGGCTTAATCCTCAGTTTAACAGTCACTTAATCATTTGGAAAGGAAGACACAGAGTATTGATGTATTATGACACCTAACACGTGTCTTTCCATCTACTTAGGATAAACGATATGTGTTATTTTGGTGACTTGTTTGCTCTGTGATGATCTGTCTGTGTCAGACCAGTATCCACTCCTGCTCCCTTAGAAGAGCTCTGGCACTTGGGAATAGTGCTGTGAGTGAAACCACAGCAGCCCTTGGTAGGGGTCAGCCCTTCTAAGTTGTCCCTTGTTATGTTCTTGGGAAAGATCGCTCCCAGAGTAGCTCAGTGCTCTAATTGTGGTAGTTCCCTGTCTCTTTCATAGGTGCAGAGTCCACAGAAGATGTTTCAAATGGAGATTCCATAATAGACTGGCTTAATTCGGTCCGACAGACTGGGAATACGACCCGGAGTGGGCAGAGGGGAAATCAGTCCTGGAGAGCCGTGAGCCGGACTAACCCAAACAGTGGCGACTTCAGATTCAGTTTGGAAATAAATGTCAACCGGAACAATGGGAACACAAACCCAGAAACTGAGAACGAGCCATCTATAGAGCCTTCCCCTGGGGAGGATTTGGAAAACAACCAAAGTGACTCTGAAATGGCAAGGTCTGAGTCGCCGTCGGTAAGGCAGCCTGGATCAGAGAGGAGCACCTCGCAGGAGGTACTGGCCGTGGAGGCTTCCCCTCCCAGAGGGCAGAGGAGACCCAGAAGTCGGAGTCCGGAACAGCGGAGAACGCGGGCTAGGACTGATAGAAGTAGGTCACCCATTAACCCGGTGAGTGAGGCTCCTCGCAGGCCTCACCACAACCCAGCATCTCAAACACCCGAGCACTCCTCGGCCGGCGAAGCTGAGGGCAGCTCCAGAACCAGGCAGCACGTGACCTTACGGCAGCACGCGCTGGGGACTGAGGTGCCGGGTGACAACGCAGTTCTGTTCTCCTCCCCTGAAACCAGGCCCGCTCCTCAGGCAGCGGGTTCTTCAGAACCCACCGGCACCAGTGAGGCCACAGCTCCTGGGCAGAGGCCTCCCACCATAGTGCTGGATCTGCAGGTGAGAAGAGTCCGCCCGGGGGAGTACCGGCAGAGGGACAGCATCGCCAACAGGACACGCTCCCGCTCCCAGACCCCCAACAACACCGTCACCTACGAGAGCGACCGCGGCGGCCTCCGGCGCACCTTCTCCCGCTCGGAGCGCGCCGGCGTGAGAACTTACGTCAGCACCATCAGGATCCCCATCCGCAGGATCTTAAACACGGGCCTGAGTGAGACCACGTCTGTGGCCATCCAGACCATGCTGAGGCAGATCATGACGGGCTTCGGGGAGCTCAGTTACTTCATGTACAGCGATAGCGATGCAGACCCCAGCGGCCCGACCCCCATCCAGAACGTGGATGGTGCTGAGGCACCGAACGCAGGGGGTGGGACTTCAGGCAATGAAAATGCAGATGTTAGCTCAGGGGAGGTGTACGAGGGGGGTCACGAGGCTGGTTCCACATCCGGGGCCAGGCGGGAAGGCCGGAACGCGCGGGGCTCGGTGACGTTTGAAGAAAGCGGTTCTCTGCCATTCCTTAGCCTTGCCCAATTCTTCCTCCTCAACGAAGACGACGACGACCAACCGAGAGGACTCACCAAAGAGCAGATTGACAACCTGGCCATGAGGAATTTCGGTGAGAGCGACGCCCTGAAAACCTGCAGCGTGTGCATCACGGAGTACACAGAGGGCAACAAGCTCCGCAAGCTGCCCTGTTCCCACGAGTACCACGTGCACTGCATCGACCGCTGGTTGTCAGAGAATTCCACCTGTCCCATCTGTCGCAGGGCAGTCTTGGCTTCTGGGAACAGGGAGAGTGTGGTCTGAACCCATGGCCGAGCAGGGGGTGTGATAGTGATGGGCAAAGAAGTCACTTCCTTTATGGCCACTTTTTGAGTGGTGCCTCTGTGTACAGTAATGACTTGGAGTGAATCTTCCCCTCGTTAAAGCTTTTTTTTTTTTTTTTTTCCTGGATTCAAGCTGGGAAAATTGGAGAATTTCATGGATTAGGTTTTTTTCGAGCTCTAGTCAGTTTGGGTGTTCAATTTCAGTTCTCCAAAGGCATCTACCCACTTAAAAAAAATACTTTTTTTTTTCTTTCTGAAGAGTATTAAGTTCTTTCCCCAGCCCTGGCCATCCCTGTTCAATAAACAGTTTGTCCTTATGATTGTGCTTACGAGGAGTTCTTTGAGCAGTCATCCCAGCTCAGTGTCCATGAGCCACAGAGGAATTTTTTGGCAAGAAATCCAAACGCTCTGAGAAAATAATAGGAATTTAATTGCACACTTGAACATACTTTTGATTTTTCCTCTTGGGTTAATATTGGACATGTCTGTGTAAATAACACTAATGTCAGCCCTTTCCCCATCACTATGGCACGCTGTAGGATGAGCTGTTAGCTTAATTGGGATATTTATCTTGTTGTGGAAATATTAAGAATTGCCTATGCTTGTTTAAATAAAGAAAAAAAAAACCAACAACCAAACCCCAATTCTGTTTTAAAAATTGTAAAGCTTTTTTGTAGAAGCTCAGTACTTTTCCAACGCACTGTTGTACTAATGCATTAAGAATTAAAACTGTACCATGCTTAGAAATCAAGAATGCTTTTCATACAGCCCCCAGCACACAGAGAGCAAGGTGAACACCAGAGAGCTGCTTTTGTGACCGTGTACCTGTCAGGAGCAGTGCATATCTGTACTATTTATGTGAACAGCTACTGTAACATAAACCCAGTTGGATTAGACATTTAATTGCATTAAAAAAAAAACAAGCGGGAAATTGAATGTTATAATTGCAGTGTTTTGGCTCGGTAATGCCACCAAAAAGAAAAAAAAAAGATAAAAATTAGAAACTGTTCTAATGGCTGGTTATTTCTTGGTATGGTTGCAAATACATAATAATGACACACAGTGGTTTGGAAACCCGTTCACCCAATTTTTCTATCAGTTTTCACTCGGGTTTTTAAGGCAATTCTGTAATTCCAGCAGCCAGGTAGTGACAGGTTGAATTTTTTTTTTCCCTTCTCCTGCATTAATAACCTGTGGATGTGTTGGGTGGTTCTGCTGATACACCCAGTGTTGGTACCCTGGTACCACAGAGAAATAACTCAGTTATTAACTGGAAAACATGATTACAGATTTAGGTTTGATTTGGCAATTGTAATTGATTATGAGTACACTTGAATTATGTGGCAAATTCTAAGGAGAACAATCAAACACCACCACTGCCAAGCTCTTTATTTTCCTTTTTGAGAGATGAAAATGAATTTTTAAAATGATGTACATGGTGTGTTGCAGTTGAGAATTGGATAATGCACCTCAGCTCTCACCAGTGTGTGTGTGAGAAACATCCTTCGCCCCCAGTGGCCCATTCTTTGTTTTATTCTCTAAGGATTTTTTTTTTCCTCTGAAAGTGATTTTTAGGAATTTTGAATCCAGGGCAGCAGTTCCAAAGGGATCTGAACTGCTCTCGTGTTCCACGGATGCCAAACCCAAAGCTGGCCTGTTTCTTTTTCCCTGATGAAAACACATTTTTGGTGGTTTACAGTGGTGGTTGCATAAACTGTAATCTCTGCTCTCAGCCATTTGAACATCTCATCAGCTACTTAAGGATTCCACAACATCCCAAAACTCCAGCTTTTTTTCTCCACATGTGTTTTATGGTTTTTGCTTCAGTGGGAAACCCTGACTGGCTGCTGAGCTGGTGGGACACCCCCTGCCAGGGTTCTTTGGGAACAGAAGAATAAATTGGATTTTCCCTTGGGCACACATCATTAAATTCCAAGTTGGCTGTTGATTTCAGGTGCTGGGTTCTCTATACCAAAATCTCGTCAGCAAAATGAATTTCCTCCTCTAGCATTCCTGTACTAAACATTCTCAGTTGCAGTTTCCAGGGAGTAGAATTAGGACAACCCCCCCCTCTGTGAGTTCCATGGTGGATCTCAGAGCAGAGCTGGTGACCAAAGGGCCTCCGCAGCCCAACATCAACCTTGCCCATGGTCTGCATTTCCAGGAAATTCCAGTTGGTAGGACCACGCTGCCAGTTCTGTTACAGCTTAAAGTGCAGTGTCTTAATATTTTATCTTTCTGTAACAAGAGAACTAATCATGGATGTCTCCCAAGTGATACCAAGGGAAAAATAATTTAATCTCAGTTCAGGAGACCTTGAATGTTCTCTGTTTTCCCAGTGCTGGAGGGGCTGGGGGCTCATTGTCTGGAGGAGGGGGCAGAAATTAAATTGGTGGCGCAGCAGAAACTTCCTCCTGTGGCCAAGTTGCCTGTCCTCGGTTTCTATTCACCTGAATTTAGATTGAAAGCCAATATTAACATTTCAGTTGCTTACACAACAGTCAAGACTTCAGCAAAGGTTCCAATGAGCCTAATTGACAATTTAGGCAGTAATGTTGATAGCGAGCATGGGTTTTTAGCCCTTCCCTCGTGTTTCTCGGTGTTCCAGGAGGGGCACAGCGGCTTCCCTGGTGCCTGTAGTGTTAAAATGGGGAGTTGTGCCGTGTTCCCAGGCCCGGCTGAGCAGCAGGGATGGGTTTGGAGAGGCAGGTCCTTGCACAAGGTCACAGTGCCACCCTGTGGGATCGCCTCGCCTGCCTCGGCACCGCCGGAATTCCTCACGGGATCAGCAGGTTTGGGGGTGGTTTAGTGAAGGATTCTCTACCATGGGATTTTTTTTTCCCCCAAACATCCGGACTCCTGCTGGGAATATCTGATCCGTGAGCTTCATTCCTGTCTGGCAGCACAGACCTGGACCCACAGCAGTCACAGCAGTCCGGGCCAAACCCTACAGGAACACATACAAATAAAAAATTAAATGTTTTTTATTTAGTTTGATAGTTTAATTCAGGTCGTGAACCGACACAGTTGTGGGCGCTCATTTTGTTTTTTACTCTAACTGGGCTTTTATCTGTTCAGAGACTCAAGAGTGATTCCTGCTGTTGGTTGGATTCCCCTTTTCCGCTCCTTTATTTCCTTGAACCAGCTTTCTGCGCAGTTAATTGTTCCAGGAATGATTTGATCGGTGGAGGTGCTGCCTGCATGGGAAAGGCTCGGAGGGGGACACACACACATTCCTTTAGCAGGACACCACCTCATTGTCCATCGTGTGGCCTCCCAGCCGAAGGGGTTCCCACCCGGGCTGGCACAATGGCCCGTAACGACTGTGCCCTGTCCCTCGGGCGGGGTATGCAAATGTGCCCCTTCCCTGGTGAACTGCAGGACAACCCGGGGGGGCTCCGAGCACCAGCTTTTGGGGGGGTTCTGTGTCACACTGTCGCCTCTGTGTCCTTAATTTGGGATCATTAGCGTGCGCGTCCATGGAAGGGGGGTCTGGTTTTCTCGCTCCTGCGGCGAGGGAGGGTCTGCGAGCTGATGAGGAGCCCAGTCCTCGCGGAAATGTCCGCCTGCTCCCAGGAGGAGGAGCTTTGGACGAGGGTTGTTGGCTTGGAGCCAGGCTGAGGGAATTTATAACAACCCCAGAAATATTTCCAGCCCTTACGCACACTGAGCTTTTTGTTTACCCTCGGCTGGAGAGGGAGGCAGGGGGTGAAGAGACAGAATCAATGGCGATGTACCCAAAGAACAAGCAAGTTGTGTTTAAAAAGAAGTTTGCATCTGTTACACCAGGACTTCCCAACCCTTCTGATACGGCCTGTTTTTTTTTTTTTCTTCCCCATCTTTTTCTCATGAGAAAACAACCCACTGAATTTAGTTTGATTTCTTTTATCTGGTTTTGTTCTTCGAATTAAAACACTGAATTAAAACAGCTGAGTTTCACTCTGCTGTTGGTTAGGGAGCCCTGAATTCCATTGTGAATGTAAGGGTTTATGTTGGGGTTTTTTATATATGCATCTGTTTATACTGGACTTGTTTAACACAAACTGATCCTCCGAGGTCGTTGCACACAGCTTGACCAGGTTTGCCAGCTGACACTTCTTCCTTCTGTAAGATGTCACGATGCAGATTTAAAGAGACTCAATAAAATGCATGAAGTGTTCATTTTGTGCTGGATCATCACTCCCGGGGTTTATTCTCACGGTGGGAATGGAGGCGGATGTGGTAGGAATTTATTTCCTCCGCACACCTTTTCCCTGGAGGCTGGGCAGAGAGGGGAGAGCTGGGATGGTACAGAGTGAACTCGGAAGAATTTATTGCTCCACAGCACATCAAACTGGAGCAATAAATCTCTCTGTCTCCCAGGCTTCTGTAAATCTGTCAGTGGATCATGTGGGACACCAAAGCAGTGTCTGCAGGTTGTCTTTCGAGGAGCAGCTGTGCCTCGTGCAGGTTTCCATCAGATCCAGGGCTCTGAGCCTCCCTGCAGGTCCTCCTGCAATTCCAGGAGAGCCTCCTGCATGTGGCTAAAAGCTTCAGCCTAAAATTAGCAGCCGAGGTACGTGCAAATACTTAACTTGAGTGGGCAGGAAATTTTGTAGGGCGTGGGAAGCTGGATTTAATTCCCTGTGCTTCCCTCACCTCAGCTCCGCTCCCGGAGTAGGAAATGGGAGCCGCTCCCGGAGAGGAGGAGATGGCATCGACAGAAAAGGAGGGGTAGGAAGGTGGTGGTGGAGCTGGAAAATGGGAGTTTGGGATGTCACGGCAGCGGGTGCAGAGCCACAGCTGGGCTGAGGCTCCTCAGCACTCCCAGGGATGCTCTGTGCTGGCCAGGAGGGACACCGTGGGCAGATCCAGGGATGCAGGAGTCTGCTCCAGCTTCACTTCCTGCAGGCAGAGCTCTTGGATAAGGGTTGTTTTGGTTTTTTTCTC